>JAJOZX010002735.1:127500-237500 GCA_023014485.1 Bathynomus jamesi
TTTTTTATTTTTATTTTTATTTCTCCGTTTATTGTATATATACATATATATATTTTTTTTTTTTCTGTAACCTATATATAGGCTGTAACTCTTTATGTACTTCAGTGTTCCTGAGGATGTCATTAGACGAAAGCGCTTGAGCACCATTGTGTGTTTCCTTTCCTTCGTGGTTTTATTCATCATAAATATTTTTCACGTGTTACTTTCGTGAAATAATTTTCATATATACATATATACACACACACACACGTGTGTGTGTGTGTGTGTGTTGCCTTCCCTTCTTAACCCTAGAAGGCCAGTGTGGAACCGCACGCACAGCGACCACTATCGGATCTACGTAACCCCATAATGAAACTTACATTTATAGTTTGAATTAACCAATTTATTGTTACTAAACATTAATATAAATTAACTTGCGTACAATAAAACATCATTTCCAGTAAAACAAATGTACTTTTTAATTGCAATAAGCCACGATGGCCTTCTACGGTTAAATTAGCGATAATATAAAAATTTCATCTTTCAACTTTCTTTCTTTATGAAGTTGTTCCTACAAGAACAGCTTTTACTGTAGTTATTAACCTTTTGTTGAATCGAGGTCTTCTTTAAAACTAAATAAAACTGCCTGGTATTAGCCACAATTAAATCAGTAGAATGGACGCTATGCAACAGACCATTAATATTATACTGTATCTAACTACTGTACGACTTTCAATAAAATTATTATAGGTATTTTTTATAATTTTATGACGATAACACAAATTATTATTATTAGTATAGGGTGATCGAAAAGTCACTCCGCAACTATGACCCAATAAGACAAAAATGCAATCATACAAGAAGTTAGATATTTTAATGAAAATTGTACGATATCGTGAAATCTTTAACAAAATATTGGCGAAGTCTAGGCTAGTCTAAGGGTAAGTCTTGCTACGGTAGGCTGTATGTATGTATGTATATATATATATATACACATTATTACTACTGCGGAGAGAGTTTGCGATCACCCTGTAGTAGTATTATTAGTAATAGCAATCAGACAAGCATCAATATTTTATTTTTCCCCGACTGCTGTTTCTTTCATCAAACGTATCTAATTATTACGTCTAAGTTCGCCGTAGTCACGCTCACTGGATTTCCCCCGATGAAAACAAAGAGAACGTCTGTATTCTGCATGTATTATACGCGTTTAGGCAAACAAACAAATGTCGCAGATTATTAAACAGTTTATAGGGAAAGAGCAAGCAACTTTCATCCTGGAAAGGGAAGCTGTTATTAAGGGATTAGTTTACTCTCTGTATGAACATCGAGTCAACAGCGAGGTTGGGCAAAGGAAGAAAACGATGAGGATATGAAAATCACGATGAATAAACAGTGAAGAAACAAGACGCAAGAGAAGGGATGAGAGTACAAGAACATGATTATTAGATATGCGTGCTACGTCGTGGCCGTGTCGTTACACCGCTTTCCGCGCGATTAGCGAAGTTAAGCGACGCTGGGTCTGTTCAGCAGTTGGAATGGTGGTCGTCCTCCGCCGCAATGATATGATGTAGCGACCGACAAGTTCGGATTCGCGTTAAGCTGTAGGTTCCTTCTCTCATATGACCCTGGCTGTTAGTACATAGGTTAAATCATATAGTTATCAACAATATAAGCACATACAGTACCTATAAAAGTTTCTCTAAACGATTTGTATATACGACTTGAAAACACGCATGCGCGGGGATTTACCGTTCCCTATACCCATAACGGAAAAGTACATTATAACCGTGACTTTATGTAAAATTAACCCGTAGAACAATGATTCCTAACCTGTGGTAAGCGGAGCTCTTTTATGTGGTACGTGAGAGGGTTTTTATATGCAGCTTCCTAATTATTTTAATTATAATATATTTAAAAAGTAATATTTGGTTGTAGATGAATAACCCCCAACCTTTTTGACTGTGGTACTTAGAAAAGCATGGTGGCACAGTGACCTAAAAAAGTTGGGAACCCTTGTAGTAGAATACTTGACACTTTTTTTTACACTTCTTTTGGTCAGTAACTGGTCCAAAAGTGAACGAAAACAACTTTTGGGTAAACTCTCTTTCATTGTTTACCTTCTTTTCCGTTTCTTCAGCAACTGTTTGTTTGTCGAGAGTTTCAGTGACGAGCCTCTTCGCATCACTGAGAACATTGATGGCTGTTTCATCCTCAAGAATACTTCCCTGAGACGAGGACAGAGTACAAAGGATCTTGTCTTCCAGTTCTTTCAAATTCCTGTACGAATGGAAACACGATTTCTTATTATAATTTTTTTGGCGACAACTAAAAATTCCCAAGCACCACATTACGTAATTTACAGTTCTATTCATTTGATGTGCTCATCATTATCATCATCATCTCAGATGATTAAAATGTCTGGTGTTGCAATTTATATAAAGGTATTATATGCTGAAAACTAATGAATTACTGTATATATATTTGTGGAACTATATGACTAATATACACTTGAAAAAAGTAAAATTTAAAAAAAGAACCCCCAAATTTCTAATAACTAATTTTGGGAGCTTCATTCAAATTATTTTTCAGTGAATTTATTTTAGCAACAGTACGTACGAAATAATTTTGAAAGTAGCTTTTAGGAGAGTTAAATTCCAACGTATTTTACGTAAGAAAAACAGTGGTTTCCACAATTTTATAAATTCTTTTCTTAAACGTTATACAGCAGGTGAGAAGAGTAATTTTTCTTCGTTTGAAAATTACTTAAAATTTGAAATATTCAACCACTTTCCTCATTTCTAACAACAAATAATAATCTAAATTTCTTGGGTTATTTTTCTTTATTTGAAAAATTAAACACTGGAGCAAAACCTTCAATCTTGTTCACTTACTTCTTGTTTTGAGCCGTTTGGAGCATAAGAGTAACTCTTTCCTCCTCCAGTTCTGGTCTTTCGTGAGCTACGACAAGGGCAAGCAGCTGATCCTCAAGACCAGCCGCCGTCAGAGCAAAGTTCACAAGCGTCACTTTGACGGAGACCTCGGGTACATAATCGGGATTGCTCAATTTCGTTGTTAAATACATCCTAAAAATGGATGCCAAGTATTCCTTCTTAATTAAAACTAAAACAAGCGATAATGTTACTTATTTCGTGGGCAAAACACTTTGTAATACAGACGAACGTAAATTATAGGTGAAGAGATAGTAAACTGTAATAATGAAGTTGTAACTTGATTGCTGTTATTTTAAGATGCATTTAGTTTCAGTCCAAATTCGAATAATGTCGATTTAATTACCTAAATTCTGAAGAATATTCAATGGTAGCATCACCGAGTTTGATGCAAGTGGACCCACTCTGCTTAAAAGTTTGTTTCAACAACAAAGGTTCCAGAATTGGGTCGAGCTCTTCGCGAACATTTTCGAGGAGGACCTTAAAGAAGAATGGTTCACTACTTAATCTGTGTACTCAATATGTGCTTAAAAGGAATTAATATTTTAAAAGTAATCGCATTATAAATATAAGAATGTATTTAACTACGAGTATTGACGTCGCTAATTAGACCACGAGGCGATAGGATGCATATATGTGGATGGCCCTAAATCTTTCAAATGATCTGGTTTTGGGGTTAATGGATCAGGTATCTGCTAAATAGTCCAGCGTAGCCAGTCACCACTGCAGGGGCTACAGCTCAAGGATTGAGAAGTCAAGCTCTGATTCAGGGCTGTCCGCATATATATATATTCTTACCGGCTGCCCGAATTGGACGCAGTTTTCGAGTGTCCGAATGAAGTCAGAGTCGGTCAACTTTATCACTTGAAGGGAATTTTCTTTCTCCATATTTCGGATCCATTTGTTGGCCTGGCCTTGAGGATCAATTAATAGGGGCCATCTTGTTGTCTGACTATTAAAACAATAACGAAAAGTATTTATATTTGAGGTCTTCAGATTAATGACAAATTTATTTTACACAACTTGAAATTAATAAAATGTCACGGAATAAACACTGAATTAAACCCAAAGTTCCATAAAAACTTAATTCACCTAAAATTTGCACACCTCTTTCATTTTTCATAATAATCATTCAGGAAAGCCAGAAACTGACTACTCAGGCCAATTAATGCGGCCCCTGGTTCCAAAAATGGGCAATAATGTATTTGACATTACTCAAATATGTATTTAAATACTGCATTTATAAATACATATACAGGGTGTACATAAAGTCAGGATCTATTTTTGTGAAACACTTGGAAATTATATGGAATTCAATCATAAACTGATAAAGTGGTAACATTTATTGAATAATTAAGAGTAGGATTCGACGTGACGCCCATCAGTATCCCTGCACAGCTCAAATCGTTCCGCAGCATTTCTAAACACATTCTGGAGCATTTGCGGGGTTATGTTATCTGCAGCAGTTCGTATACGTGTACGTAAGTTTTCAAGACTCGTAATCTTCGTCTGATAGACGTGCGATTTGATAAAGCCCCATGCAAAGAAATCTAAAGGGGTTAAATCTGGTGATCTCGCTGGCCAAGGTCTTTTGTTGCTTCCGCGTCCGATCCAGCGATTTGGAAAACGTCCATTTAGATAATCCTGAACAATTTTGGCATAGTGACAAGGAGCACCATCATGTTGATAGACGATGGTACTAACAATCCTATCCCCAATCAGCTGAGGTTCAAGGAATTGCTGCAACATGTCCAGATAAATAAGCCCCGTAACTGTAGCTTCAGCAAAGAAAAAAGGACCATAAACCTTAGATTTTGTTAAACCCATCCAGACATTAACTTTAGGTGAGTCTCTTTCCCAATTTTGGACGAAATCATTCGGTCTTTCATCTGCCCAAATTCGACAGTTATGGCGATTTACTTTTCCACACGTATGGAAAGTGGCTTCATCACTAAATAGAATGTTGTCCATTAAATTATCACTCCAGATTTGTTCTACGAGATCAGCACACACAGCACTTCGTCGAGGGAAATCTTCCTAATGTAAATCATGTAAAACCTGCAAATGATAGCTTTTCTTCTGCAAATTAACTTTCAGAATTTTGTGCACAGATGACGTCGGGAGGCCGAGTCTGTGTGATGCAGCACGAACGGACGTACGTGGCTCCTCAGTGATAATTCCGCGTACTGCATTCACGGTAAGATCTGACATACACGGTCGTCCTGATCTTGCTTCATCATTTACAGATCCCGTTCGTTTAAATTTGTTCACCAATTTTCGTATTGTCTTGTCTATTGGCCCCGGCTTATGAAATCTCCTTCTAAACTTCTCTCTGATGTCATTGTATTTCTTTCCCTCGATTCGCCAAATTACTATTGCCACACGCTCTTCTGTATTCATTCTAAGGGCTTCTGAAAAGAAAAATAGAAAAAAATAATTATTTCACAAAAATAGATCCTGACTTTATGTACACCCTGTATTTCAAATACATTTTCAATACATTTTTTTGAAAGAGGGCGTGGGACCACGTCGTGGGCGATAACAAAGGATTTTTACTACACGCCATAACATTGTATTTATATTTACACTGGGTTTCTTCATTCACCAAGGAGGGGAAGAATGTCTGACACTATTCGAGAGCCTAGTCCGAATGAAGGAAAATGTGTAGATTGTCCTCGTCCGTCCGTCCATCCATTCATCTTACTTACTTGTAAGTAAGTATAGATAATTACCAGTGGTTTAGCTATAGTTGTGGCTAATTCCTTCAGTACTTGGGGGTGTACAGCCTCAGGGCCAGGAGACTTGCTTATTTTTTTATTTATCTAGTTTCTTGATGATCATCTCTTCAGTTATTAGAAAAGAATTTTTATTTTTTATTAAGAAATTGCACTTTTGGAGTAACAACAGATCATCAATAAAGTGTTGTTCTATTTGTAACTTTTATTTTAAAATAATAATAATAATAATAATAATGCAGATCATATCGTATACATACGTGCATAATTTGCATTAGTCTGACCAAAGATTGAATAGGCCTAGCGCATTTAAATACTGTAATTACTCTTATGTATCCTACGTAGGGGTAGATATATGGGGGGCGATCGCCTCCCCCAAACCAAACTTTCTTTACCTTAAAGGTAAAGAAAGTGAAAGAAAGTGAAAGAAAGGAGGAGATCGGAAACATAAAGAAGAGAGAATACAAAATTAGAATGAAACATTTAGTAAGTGTAATATATAAAGGAACGGTCTCTCTGAACGTGCACACTGCATGTAGAATGGTGGACTCAATTTGGTGATACCGCTCGCCACTACAGTGTTGTCAGCTGGGAAAAACCTGGCCAAGGCTTAGACGTGAAAAATAAGCAGATCAGAATTTTTATGTTACGTTTGGTACTTGGCCATGTCTCTTGTAATATGTAACTCTTGTATATATTTAGGGCACAGCTGCTAAACAAAATGTGTACATGAATACATAGAGTTTTAATTTCATATTGATATCGTGTAAGTAAGGATGCATGCACTGCGGTATGCTGGTATACTGGGCAAAAGAGTGCGTATTGGGCACAATGATGTTCAAAAGTGAGCCAGTTAATAATGTTTCTTTAATTGCCCCTAATGATGATGCTTAATAAAATAGTAATGTAAATGTTGTTGCGCTAATTTTATGCTTCACTGGAGCTTACTGTCATCTTAAGGAATTGACTTTTTTTTACCAAAAACAGATGCCTTCCTGCATTCTTTATAGGCAGAACGAATATGTGATAATCGTTGGCAATTCTGTCACACCAGTTGCCTGCCAATGTATTATAATCTCGGATTCTGGAAGGTGACCGCCCCCCAAAAATTGTGCTCTGGATCCGCCCCTGATCCTACGCTTCACTAGTTATTAAAAAAAAATGTGTTCGCAGCTTACATAATATTTTAATAATTAGGCCTAGTTACAAGCCACTAGGCCAGCATTTCTTAACCTGGGGGAAATTTCAGGAATCCAGGGGGAATTTACGGCAGAATTTTGTTTGGTGATCATATAATCAGTGTGCATTATAAGTCTGCTAATGTTATTAAATTTTGTCTTCGAGGCTACTTTTTTCCGTATCCTAATGGAGGGGAAATCGAGTAGGGCGAACTGGTCGAAAGGGGAAATGACACGAAAAAGGTTAAGAGCCGCTGCACTTGGCTTTGCATTATTACCATTAGTATGCAACCATGTCATGTGGCGATCATGTAAATTAAGATAATCTAACATAATGTAGTATTTGGAAATGTATTTAAATACATTTTCAGTAATGTATTTAGTATTTAATTACATTCCTTTTAGATGTAATGTATCTTGTATTTAATTACAATCCTTGCCAGTATTTAAATACATTCGAAAGTATTTATGCCCATCTCTGCCTGGTTCTAACGCCTGTATTATTATTATCACCAGTATCATCGAGGTTCGAATCCCCGACCTCAGTCGCTTACAGGGAAACGATATTACCGACTGAGCCACGGTCGCTGGTTTTGGGTTTTCATATTCGAAAATATAAGTAGACATTTCCTACCTGATAATAACTCCGTTGTCAATACTAAATGGATCTGTAGGTAAGCCATTTAGGGTCCAATCTCGTATCGTTAATGGATCGCCTAAAGTCTGGAAAAAAGTTAAACAGTCCAAGCTTTATCAATACAAAATACTGTCATACCATCATCATTAATAGGATTTAGCAGTCAGACAGAGTAACTTTATGCGATAAATCAACATTCAAATTAACAGTTTTCGCCAGGAAGCTCATTTCCTAGGGGTCGAAAATGGGAATTTTTTTTTATTTTTTAAAAAGTACACTATGTCAGAAGTTTCATTTTATCATTTTAACAAAATATTAAAAAATCAAGCATGTGCTCCCCTACTACCCCTATCAAATGCCCGTCCTCCCTTTTTTACCCTCATATTTGCATCTATTTAAATGGAAAAAAATGTTATTTCTTAAAAAGTACACTATGTGAGGAGGTTTTTTTTATCACTAACAAAATATTAAAAAATCAAGCATGTGCTCCCCTACTACCCCTATCAGATGCCCCTCCTCCATTTTTTACCTTCATATTTGCATGTTTAATGTTGTTATATGTTACATGATAAGTTGTTTGTTTAATGCTTGATATTTTTATGTTTCAGATAAACAGAAATAATTTCTCAGATAATAGAAATAATTTGCATTTGCTTTAATTATAATTTGAATTATCATAAATCATAAATTACATATAATTTGATTTTACTTCTGAATATAAACTATGACTACTAAAAGCAAGTCCTCAAATGCAGCCTTTGGATATCCTACGGAATTCCCAGCAGCCATGACTCCTTCAAAATCAGATGTTGTGAGACACTACCTTTTTGTGTGTCGTCGCGAAGAAGCTAAATCAAAAGGATCAGCAACTGCTAATGATTGTTACAGGGTTGTTGTAAAAGATACTGAAAACATTTGGGAAATTTTCTTTTCCTACGATTAACACCAAAGGTATCTATCTTAAAGTCAGTCGACTAATAGAAGAAGCCTCAAAATTGAACAAGGTGCCGTTACAGCGAAGAAATGAAAGTTTTGTCTTAAAAGTAGCTCAGTATGATGAAATGTTTGATATATTTTCTTGTGAATGCTATGATAAGGGAATTGAT
This sequence comes from Bathynomus jamesi, assembly GCA_023014485.1. Lineage (NCBI taxonomy): Eukaryota > Metazoa > Arthropoda > Malacostraca > Isopoda > Cirolanidae > Bathynomus > Bathynomus jamesi. Next base: position 136,087 of record JAJOZX010002735.1, read on the forward strand.
AGGAAATCTTGCAGGTGTAAGGATAAAATACCAATGGCAGAATGGGAGTCTTTTGTGGGTCAAAAACAAAGAAAAAAACAGTTACGACCAATTGATAGCATAGCTAGTTCAACAAAGAAGAGATCTTTAGCAAGAGCCCGAGAAGCACAAAACCGTCAACTAAAAGCACAAGAAGAAATGACTGAAGCCACCAATGTTTTACTATCGGAATTTATAGAAAATACCGAAGAAGACATGGATGTAGATTTAGAGAATCAGGATGTAGATTATGAGGCCGATTTAGAATTGACTGAGAATATTCAGAACAGGCACTCCTACAAAAACCTAGCATTAACAGCAGATCGTTATCGTGTAAGTTGTAGAGCTGCAGCTGCAATAGTCAATGCAGCTTTAAAAGATACGGGGATCCTTAACCACACCAACATGCTTGACAGAAAGAAATTAGAAAGAGAAAGAAATCGCATGGGTGAAACAAATACTTTTTAGTCTAAATCCGAAAATCTGAAGATGGAGTGCCTTGGATTTGATGGAAGGAAAGATAACACATTAACTAAAAGTGGAAAGATAAAAGAACAACACTATGTTATTGTGAAAGAACCTGGAAGCATCTATGTAGACCATGTCACACCAGATAATGGAACTGCTCGCTGCATAGCAGAAGAGTTGATAACTATTATTACAGACTCGAACAGCACAGATACTATCAAAGCTTTACTGTTTGATGGTACTCCTGTAAATACAGGAAAAATTGGTGGAGCCATAAAACTGGTTGAAATTCATCTTAACAGAGCAGTGCAGTGGTTGGTATGCCTCTTGCATTTGAATGAGCTGCCTTTTATGCACGTCTACAAAGCCATTGATGGTAAAACAACAGGTCCAAATACTTTTGTGGGTTCAACTGGGAATAAACTGAAAACAGATTTAACAAAATTGGAGGTAGTCAAATATTCTCGCGTAAAGGGAAACATTAAAGAAATTCCAGCAAATGTTGTGAAGGAGCTAAGCAGTGATCAAAGATATCTCTATGATATGTGTCTGGCAGCGCAAACTGGAGACACTTCTCAAGATCTGTCCACTCGATCCCCAGGTACCCTTCACCATGCTCGCTGGCTAACTCTAGCCAACAGGGTCCTTCGATTATATATCTCAACGCCAAATCCCGATAAAAACCTTCAAGATATAGTCAAGATTATTATGCAGTTCTAGGCTCCAGGGTGGTTTTGGATAAAATCTCATCCTACTGCAACTGATGGTGCATATAACTTTTGGCATTTAATGTACTTGCTTCGAAATTTAGATGAACAACATAGATCAATCATAGAACTAGTATTAAAGAATAACGCCTACTTTGCCCACCCAGAAAATATACTCATATTAATGGTAACTGACAAGAGACTAAAAATTAGGGAGCAAGCTATTCAGAAAATCATCCTTTCAAGAACAGGATTTTCAGGTACCAGAAACTTTGAGTTGCCTCGAACCCTCAATTCCCAATCTACTGACTACACCGAGATGATCAATTGGCAAAAAGAGATCATTACTCCTCCACCGCCGCTAAACAATTTTAGCGACGATGAGCTACTAGAGGCTCGATGTAAGCCACTGGAGATAGCTTCTTTTCTATGCCACAGTCAAAGTGTGGAAAGGGCAGCGAACCTAGTAACAAAGGCATGTCAGGAAAGAATAGGATATGACAATCGTCAAAAGTTTATCTTAAACTCCTTAGAATCAAGGCGAAAACTGGCCAAGTTTGAATGGGAGGTCCAATGGAATGAGTAAGAAACATATGAAATAAAATTTCCTAATGATATTGAAAATTTCTTCCCTTTTGATGTGATAAGGAACAATGAAAAAGTGAATTGAATTTTAGCGCATTTATTATGCCTCTAATTTTTTCTTCCGAATATATTGTTGTACTTAATTAATTTTCCTAATACTGTACATTAAATAAAATATTATACGTTCATAAAGATTTATGTCATGAAAAAACTTGAATGTAGAGTAAGTCTCGTATAAATGGAATATTCTTCAATGTAGGTCAAAAAGTGAAAAATTGTGCCAGGGGTAGGAGGCTTTAAACAGCGAAAATAATTTATGAGGGGGTTCCTGTGTTCCATTCAAACCCCTCACAATATGTACCTTTTCAATATAAAATTTCGACCCAGCCTAAATTGTGGAGGTAGGTGTGCCCTAAGTCCTAAGAGTCACTTTTATTTAACCTGAGCAATACCAGGCTAAGCAGCCAACTCAACCTAACCCAGAAGCCAGCAGGTGGGAGCGATCGAGAGCCTCAAGACTCAGAATCTGCCACATTAATCACTGAGCTACCACGTGCCTAATTAGCCTTAACAGACGTAGTAAATTCAAACTCACAGATGCTAAAGAGAAGTCATGAGAGCAAGGAACGTCTCTAGACCGACATTCCTTCAACCATTTTTCGATCTCTTCAGAGCGGAACTTTGGAGTGAATGCTCCCAAATAAGCTATTACTCCCGATGCTAATAACACGTCGCCTGAAAGATCAAAATATCTGAGAGGGAAGAACAGTGACACGATAAAAAAATTCAAAATTTACTCGAATCCAAACTGAAAAGGGCGAGACACTCTCGAAGACACTTATTATTTTAATGTACATTTCACCTGTTTGGTCCACCGTCCACTTACTGAAATAAATACCGTACATACCTAAATATATATAAAAAAATTATCAACAGTTTTAACCTGTAAGATTTATGTAAACTTTAGCCAAACGTTCCGCATTTTCTGTCCAACGAGATTTCTCTCCACCGAGAGCAGCCAAAAGCTGTTCAGCTCTGTCTTTCTTGATGCTGCACAGTTCCACCTAAAGCAGATAAGAGGAGATACTAAAATATTTCAAGAAAATATTTTCAAGTTAACTTCAAGAGTAATACCTAAAATGTGTAGAGGTAAAAAAGAAAACAGAACCAAGTTTTTATTTATTTTCGTTATTTTTGTGAAGCTGTTAAGAAAATATATTTCAAGGTACAAAATTTATCCAACCGTTTGTTCGAGTTCCATTTTTTCCTTCCTGACGGTGTCTAGTTCCGCCTGAAGACCAGCAAGCTCCTCCTGAACCCCTCTCAGGGCTTCTTGCTTCTTTCGTAGCTCCCCCATCAAGCTCTGGTACTGTTTATCAGCCTTCCGGAGGGCTTCCCGTTTGGGAGCTACCTTACGGTCTACTTCTTCGTATCGTTCCATTGCCAAAACCCATTTACAAAGGCCTGTTCATGGAAGAGATTTTTGAAACTTTTTGTATTGACAGTATTTAATTAAATGCCAAAACAAATAAGGACTATTACTGATATCCAAATTAATGCCTTCGAAAATAATTAGACACCTGACAGTACAATCCCAAATGAGGAGTGTGCCTGGCTATGTGAAATGGAAAGCTCAAGTAACCCTTTCCTCCACCAAGCAAACTCTGGAGACAGGACCTGCCTGTAGCCGTACCTCCGTCTGATCAGGGAGGTTGCACAAAAGAGCGGCAAGGTGTGTGTGTGTGTGTGTGTGTGTGTGTGTGTGAAATAAAAACAAAAGCCAATTTTACTTTCAGCAGCTTTCGAAGCTTGTTGAATCTTCTCAGGATGAAATTCAGCATTGTCTCTGTACTTGCTTCGAATGGTCTGAATGGCTTTCTGGTTGATGTTGTCCTTATCGAAGTTCAAAAGATTTTCCTGAAAATTTGAACAGTTTTTGAGTTTCAAACCACTTTCGAAAATAACGTTTCAGTTTTTGGTCAGTTTTGGCACTGCCACGATAAAGATGACCTTTGTCGTTACGAACGAGGTTAAATAACCCACAACTTTGCATTGCCAAGATACAGAAAGACAACAACAGAGTAACTCAGCTATCAAATAAAAGTGTGCACTTAATTACATGCACTTTCAGCATTTACAAAATTTTGAGAGATAATAGTAATGATGATAATGGTGGTGATAAATTACCTTAAATTTAATATCTCCTAGTAAGCGTTTGCTTACTGCCCAATAATCTTCAACCATTTTTCCTGTTCCTTGTGGGTCTGGAACACGATCAGGTTTTTCTCCCTTAAAACAAAACAAAACCTTTTTTACCAATAGTAATATTAATTTAATTAGTTAATATTTCATCAAATGAAAAATAGTTTTCAACATTTTTTATTTTTTAGTAAAAGTACAGTAAATTAACTACACAAAGTTTTAAATAATTTCAAAATCAAAATGAATTATATACAGGGGGCGCAAAAGTCGCGCACCATAGGAATTTTCAGTGTTGACTGCAATATATTTTTTTCTTTCAGATTGGGGATGGCTGCGAAATTAACAATATACCAAGCTCACCCTCTCGTCTATTGTTAATTTCGCAGCCATCTCCTACCTAAAAGAAAAAAAAATATATAGTCAACACTGAAAATTTATATGGTGCGCGACTTTTGCGCCACCCTGTGTATTAAACCATTCTTCTAACAATACCTAACTTTACATAATTTAACATTTACACTTCAGATCAACTACATTTTGATCCTCAGACAATACTATTTAAGTAACAAAATACCCATTAAACTCCAAAGTATGGGAGTCAGAGCCAAGAGCCTTTAGGATTTGAAGCTCAAAATCATTCTGTGCCCCTACAACGAAACATTTTGAAATTAATAGTGAGGTATGTGCGAATAAACAGAGGCTTATTTAATTTTCGATTAATTGTACGGTTGAGAGCCAGGTTTGCAGAGACCTGCAAAAATATTAAAGTTCTCCCTTTTTTTTTTCCGCAGGTGATCTACGCACTGCATAAGTTATGATAGTTTGTAACGCAGTGTAGGCGAGTAGTTATGTAGTGCTTGTTACGCTTCAATAGCGCCTCAAGCGTAACTCCTGGTTCACTCAACGTATAACAATGATCTCTTACAGAGTTACAGGCTAGCAAAGACCCTAAGATCCACTCTAGGCTAGTCCAAGAAAGAAGCAGAGAAAATAAAGGAAAAGTAGAAAAAGCAAAAGCAATGGATCACCTGCAAAAAAAAATAAGTTGATATTTTTGCGAATAGATCACGTAGTCTGGTTTTCAACCGTACAACTGTGAATTGTACATAGTGTGCTTGCGTCTTATATGTGGTGGGAGAGTACTTACAGTACTGATCATTTACGCTATTCCATTTTGTATTTCCCCGAGTAGTCTTGAACAGGGTCTCCAAAAAAAACCAGACCCTCTATTTTATTAATTTAAATGTTTATTTAAACGCCTTTCACATCTCCAGTAACTTCAAATTTCCTCATTATTCTCTTTATTGCAGAAATGTTTGCCCTTAAACGCCGGTCAACATCCACTGATGCTCTCTTGGAGAACGCCAGTTAACATCAATTGATGTTTTAAGTTTTTCCGCAAACGACGGTCAACATCTATGGATGTTTTACCTTTCCGCCTTTGTTTGAGGTTTAAAATGACTCGTAAAATCACAAAATTATTCTTAAATTCTTTTTTTCCCCCATTTTTATTTTTGCGCACAATGGGGTTATCACTCGCATCCATATCCAGTGTTAAAGGGATAGGGGCTTCCCTTGCTCCAAAATTGTGCTTTAAAATCACTTTGTACTCGCAAAACAGTTTCTATGGAAACTGCAATTCAAATAAAACATAATATCGAGACATGGAAAACGAAATCTTGTACTGTGAATTCTGAGAAAACAATGAGGTGTCGTAAAAATTTACGTAAAATACTTTGTAACATATCAGTTAAACAAAATAGAGCGTGTTTTTCTTGGAGACCCTGTATTAGATTTAATTTTTGTTATTTTACTTCAGTTTCGTTTGGGGTGAGTATTTTTTTCAATTTCAATGTTTGCATGTTTTTTAGCGAGAAAATGTTTGTTGGAGCTTCATGTTCCAATTAATGAACCAATGCAATATAGAAACATGTAAAAGTAAGTGTGTGTGTGTGTGTGTGTGTGTAAATCAGGTTGAATGTGTGATAGTTCAATGATGTAGGTGGGTATTTGGGGGGGGGGGGGAGGTAACACTTTTAGTACCTCGGAACATGAACAAAGTTATATAAAAATATAGAAACGCTTTTATTGTCGGAAAAAAAGATATTTTGGTCCTGATTAGGTTAGAGCACTTCTGTATTTAATGATTTAACAGAATTCACCCTTCGATCCTTCAATTGCGTCCCAAACACTTATCACGCCCTTCTCAGTTTGATGGTACTGAGGTTGGGTTAGTGTTAAATTAAGCTTGATTAATTAGTTTTTTAGATATATGAATTTTAAAAAGCTGTTATCTCGCTTATACGGAGATGCGCATAGTGTGTCTGTGTGTGTTTTACAGAAGAAAATTATTCACCAGAAGGACACAAATAGCTTCAAGAACTAGTTTAACCCCTGAAGGAGGGTTTTTCATAGCTTTAATGAAAACAATATCGTCCTGCTTTATGGTATTGAGCGCGGCCGTCGCCTCCTCCAAGAGAGGAAGTGCCATATTGAGTTCTGCTTCACATTCTCGGCGAATTCCACTTGCGGCTTCTGCGGCTTCATTCGCCACTTCCTCGTCCTGCCGCACTACACGTTCTACCTGATTAAAAGGGCGAGTTATTGAGCCTGGCCGTCTTTAACCTGAATTAAGTAATAGTTACTTACTAAATTTAATACATCACTCAAATGAGTGAATTTACATACTCGTATTTAAAATGCATGCAGAACATGTATTTTAAACAATAATATTGCATATATATATATATATATATATATATATATATATACAGGGTGAGTCAAAAGTCTTCATACATAGGGAAAATGGTCATGATAAAACTAAAAGCAGTTTCCGGGTCACTGGATTGGCCGCCGTGGTCATGTGGAGTGGCCTCCGAGGTCCCCAGAGCTCACCCCCCTTGATTTTTACTTGTGGGGGCACTTGAAGGCCATGGTGTACCAGGTGAAAATATAAAACACGGACCACCTAAAGGAACACATTCGTGATGCGTGTGCACGCATAACACCAGATGTGTTAACGCGCGTTTGCCATGACTGGGAGGAACGCATCCGTATGTGCATTCAGTATAATGGTGCCCACATTGAGCATATTTTGTGACTTACAAGTGACTGCATAATAAAGTGACCATTTTGTCTATGTATGGAGACTTTTGACTCACCCTATATATATATATATGTGTGTGTGTGTGTGTGTGTGTGTGTTGGACCGGATATCCGCATCCGCATCATTTTTAGCATCCGCACTTCTGACTGCGGATGTTACCTCTAATAAATTATGCAATTTACAATTAAATTAGCTTATAAGGCCCAGTCATGCACATTTCATGTAAAGTATTAATTAATTATTAATGAACAAACAAATATATAAACCTCAAAATATATGTAAATACGTGGTAACAGAAAATTGAATGAAACTTGTTTCATTGAATTTTCTGTGGCTGAAACTCTTGAGAAAGTTATTATTTTTATCATAATGAAAACATTAATATTAATTTTAATTCTTATGCATTGCCTCCCATAATAGTAATATCATGAAATTTGAAAAATTATGTCATATATTCATAATTCTATATTATACTGATAGATTAACTAAATATCCGCATCCACGGATATTGAAATAAAAAATCCGCATCCGCAGATGTTGAAAAACTGACATCCGGTCCACCACTTATATATATCTTTACGAGTTTCATTTTTCTGTCGCGTGCTATAGCTCGAAACCTACGAGTTTCTCGACCTATGTTTGTATGGCATTTTTTCTTTACTTTTGTATCAAGAATACACACTACGATTTATGAAACACATTTATGCATCACCCTGTATAGAAAGTACACAACAGCAGCTTCTCTCTTTATAGTATGAATAATTTCTTACGTTATATTTCTTGCCAGTGCTGATAATTATTATTTCATAATATCAATTTTGGGGCTTCCTATCCCCTCCACTTTCCCTACCTCAGCCACTTCTTCCCTTCTCTTCTCCACGATGACCATTTTTTCCTCCACCTCTTTCGTCTTTGTGATAAGAACAGGCTGAAGATTCACCAATTCTTGCTGCATTGACCACACCGACGTCTCCGCCTCCTGTAGGCGAGCTAATCCTGTCGTGTAACGTCGTTCCTGGCACCGGACTTCCCTTCAAGAACAGAGGAACGTAAACATTAAATATGGTAAATCTGCGCTTGAATTTTTCGTTTCAGCGGAGCGAGTTTTTGTGGGTTTTCAGTTAATGGGTCATTCCCTTTATTTGATGTTTACGTTGAGAACGAAAGTACGGTAACCATGGTAACAGATTGTTCAATACTTCAAGTAATTTTAGTACAGTATGTTACAGGAACCCTTTTCATCACAAAATAGAGAACAAAATTCTTTGAAATGAGAATACATGGGCACAAAACGCTTTGGACGCACAACATGCCCACACATTTCTATAGTATATTATATATATAATATATATAAATATATCCGTTGATTGGTTGGGTTTTGCTTCGGCCCGAATTGTTCATTCTGACGAAGGTCAAGCTTATTGTTCCACCTTTGACCTTCAGCTTAACGTGGAATCGGAACCACGACCTTATGCACCTCGGTGGTGTAGTGGTTAGCGTCGCTGGCTACGAATCCATCGGCCCCGGGATCGAGACCCGGTGACGGCAGGCGGCGCGCAGCATAACCCAGCTGTTCATCTTTCCACACAATAAAAAAATTGGTTGGTAGATAAATGAGTACCCTGGGTAGCCTCGTGGTTAAGACGCTAGGCTGCTAGTGGGGTGTGGTTCAGATTCCACGTTAAAATGTAGGTCTAAGGTGGAGTGACAAGCTTGACTTTCGTCAGAATGAACAATTCGGGCGGATGCAAAACCAAGGTAAACCGTGTGTGTGTGTGTGTGTGTGTGTGTATACCCACAAGGAAATTAAACCCATATATATATATATATATATATATAGCATTTGAGCTGGACTACTGACTTTTCTGTATCTTAAGTCACGTCGAAGCAGCTGGCCGGTCACTCCCTTTTAAATGACTCGGGCTAAAGTCGCCTAGGATCGGACCCTTACCCCCTCACTTCTTTTGGGGGATACGGGACATGGATGCTTCTTTTTTATGAGCATTTAAAATTCAGTTTAATTCTATCCTTTATGAATTAATTATTTCAATGTAAATAAGGCAAATTCAAAAGTAGATGAATATCTACTTCTACTTTAAGTCTAGTTCTACTACAAATCCATCCCGTGAATATCATTAATAATAAGAGAAATGTATCATTTCACTGTCACTTCGGAGTTTTAAGAACTAATTATATGCATTTTCCTCGATATCACTTTTTGAAACAATACTCGTACCAAACTCACTCTCTTCGCTTTTTGAGGATAACCATGTACGTGTGAAGTAGCTGAAGGTATGACGTTGGAGTCACGTAATTATGTCGTCCAAGCTGAGATAAGAATCTATAAATTCAACAAAAAGTAAGTGGATATAAATACTAAAACGTATTATATTGAAAGTCGCAACATTTTGTAAACATGATATGGTGTTCCTAATGTGACTTTTTATTCACCTCTCGGAAAGATCCTGCGTCGAAGTATGGAAATACTGGCAAAGGCTGACGCAGCCTTTCTTCGTTTCTTCAGGAATTTCAACATCTTTCAGGAGACGAACGGCTACTGCTTCTAAAGCGTCCGGAGGCCAAGCCTGAATAGAACAAATTATTTACACACTCGTATATCAAGAATTTACTTATGAAACATTTTGAACTACTCGTGTGAGAGTAGATTATAAGGAAAACTTATATATAGGTTTCGAACGGGCGGTTTTAATATTGTACCAGTAATACGAAGTTAAACCACACACTTGTTCGCCAGCAATAAGATAAATTTTGTTAATAAACTCTAAATGTAGTTACCGAAGTTGGGAGGTTGGCACGGAGCATACGGGGCATACAGTAACTGCAGTATCGCATCTTCAGAAGTAAAATCCATGAAGATTTATTAACAGTTCAGAAACAAATAAATTTATCTACAGATTTCTTTATTCATTCACGAAGCGTCTCACCTTTTCAAGGATGTGATAAACTACTGTTTAATAATTACTGCATTGTGCGAGTCACTCCAAAACCCTTTCAAAAAATGACAAAGGAATTGTTTAAATCCATTCTACATTCATGCCTCTTTTTTTTTTTTTGTAATTTTTCGATAATGCCAACGAGCTTTGTTCTCTGGCTTTAACAACAGAGAAGTATAAATATTCATATTATCCAGACAATCAAATTACACACACACACACACACACACACACACACACACACACACACACACACACACACACACCACGGTTTAAAATTTCCTTGTATGCAAATCTAAGCAATTGTCTTAAAATTATGATTTTAGATAGGTCCCATAATAGAAAATAAATGTCTGCAATCACCCGTTCTCTCTCTCTTTCTCACCCCCTTCCCCGTTTGGGGATGGGATAATATCAACAAAGGAATGACTTCAGTCTACGTTTTTTTATCTTTCTCACCGCTGATCCGAATTAAGGGGTCAGGCGACTCCGGACAATCCCGTTTGTCTTTCAGATAACTGTGGGTCGACTTAACAATTTATCGACAAGTTTCTTTAAGGTTAGATTGGTTAGTTTAGGTTAGGTTAGTCTATTAAAGTATCGACGAAATGTCTATAATTTCCAAGCCCCATCCACTACTCTCCCACGCTTCCATTGGGCTTGAAACTAGTTCGTCAGCGGAAGGCACAGATAAAAAAAATCACGCTTTCTCGAACGAAATCACTGTGCGCAACTGCGCAGATTCGTCCCACGATTAATAATGCTTTATGAGTGTAGCTCTTGTTCCTCAGATTTTTAGTTTAAACACTCCTTTCATCTTAAAAATTCGGTCTAAATAAAGTGAAAACCACTTTATATATCTTTTTTAGGATTTTTCGTCCAAGTTAACGTTGGCGCAGTATTGTCTTACTTTGATCCCATCGCTTTTAGTGTTTTCCTTTCATTTCAAATTATTTTCTATATGGTGAAGTATTACATACTATTTTCAGTAATTTCAAAAGGGCACCTTTTCATTTACTGCCTCTGAGAAAAGTTCACTAGCCGAAAGTGTTAACCCATTCAGGACCACTGGTAGATTTTTCTACCGGCAAAAATAAGTTTTTTAATTTTTCTCGTCCTCAATGGGTAAGTGGTGTGAGGAGAGGAACTGATTTCCCGATTTATACTAAATAGGGTTTTCCCCGTGTGAAAATAATAATTCGTCAAGTCGACATGTAAAGTATGCTCTTCAATCTCTGTTCTTGCGTAGACCTATACCACTGTCATATCCTGTATTTTTGTGCCATACTTGTTTAAAGACGGAAATACACTAATTAGTCCGTCGGTTGAAAATAAATAAACATACAGCATTACCAAGTAATTATTATGGGCCATAATAGTATGAAAGCTATGTTTTTTAACAATGAAAACTATCATCATCCTTAATTTCGTGTAAAAGGAAATTCTCAAAGTTGCATGAAATCAGTATATCATTTGCAGGAGCTTTCGAAGAAGTTCAAAAAAGCACCGTCCGAACTATTCCGTGTACATTTCACCCCCACCTGTTTTCCTTTACTCCGCGAAGGGGTGTTGAGATATACACGAAAATACTCTTTCCATTTCCTTTGGGTCTTTATAAGTCGTCAAATCTAAGCTACCCTAAAGAGGCCGAGCTTTACCTAACCTAGCTAGCCTAACTTAACTTAAAAATGACCTGGATTCAGTACATTGTACATTGAGGTAAAATCAAAGTAATCTTTGTTAGACAGTACAAACAGAAAAGATAAAACTCTCAGTAATACTGTGTGTGTGTGTGTGTGGTAGATATAATATATATATATACACACACACACATACATACTATATATATATATATATATATATATATATATAATATATATATATATATATTATTATTATTATTCACTCACTTGAAACCAATCAATGGTGCAACAGGAGAGAATCGCAGGAAACCTCCTCAATCGCATCCTGAATGCAGCCCCACAGGGGGACATGGCGATCACCAGGTGAAGCTGTTCTCGCACTCGCTCGATGAATAGCTGCCACAGCGCCGCTGTGCTCCCGTCGGTCTTCGGTCGGGGAGGAATACAGTTGCTATTATACCATATGTAGATACGATTATACTAAATATACTCAACGACTTCACGATTGTTTTGAACTACAGGGTGGGCCGTAAGTTTCCATACATAGGAAAAATAAACATTTTTTTATGGACAACCATTTTTATTTATATAATATGCTCTACATGGTTGCCATTGTTTTGAAAACACATTTCAATACGTGTTCCCCACTGTTGATGAACACGCATTAGCACAGTTGACGTTATGCTTGTAATGGCGTTGGTGATACGTTCCTTTAGATGATTTATGTCTCGTATCTTTTCCTGATACACCATGGCCTTCAAGTGCCCCCAAAGATAGAAATCAAGGGGGGTGAGAGCTGGGGATCTGGGAGGCCACTCCACAGGACCACGCCGACCAATCCAAGCATCCGGAAACTGCTGCTGATCCAAATACCGACGCACGTGAAGACCATAATGAGGTGGAGCTCCATCTTGCTGGAAGTAAACTGGGAAGTTACCTTCCTCGTTTAGCAGGGATGGGAAAATCTCTTCTTGCAACATGTTAAGATACCTTTCGGCATTAAGATTTCCACTGACAAAAATTGGTCCAATAATTCTGTCACCCCATATCCCGGCCCACACCATCACTTTACCGGCACCTTGCATCTTCGTCGGACTCAGCCAGTTAGGGTTAGCATTACTCCAATAACGTATGTTTTGCCGATTAACCTCTCCATTGACGTAAAAATTTGCTTCATCAGTAAACAAGATCTTACGTCAAACGCATATTCTTAGGGTATCTGAAACATAAAAACAAACGTTTAATTTTTCCTATGTATGGAAACTTACGGCCCACCCTGTATATTAAAAGACATTTATGTTTGTCAAAATAAACAGGGTGTCCATAAATTATCTTTGCAAATTCAATTCCAACTGAATTTTACAGATAATTTATGGACACCCTGTACATTATGCAGTATTAACATTATGCGTTGAAATTGAAGACCAAACAATTTTATTAGAATAATACCTGTTTGCTTTTGTCTCTTTGGCGGTCAATGTTCCTCATTTTATCGCAAATTGTGTGCTTTTCGTCAACTGGAAACAAACCGGCAACTTCACCTGTGCTGGCTAAGCTAGCAACATCTTCCAAGAACACTTCATATTTTACCTTTTATAATAATTATCACAATTTGATGTAATTAAAGACATTTAATAAGTGTTAACGGAGGTCATAACAATAATAATACATAGTTTTAATTATTTCCATAAGTATAACATTAAATATAAGATGAAATTACATAACGTAAATGCTATATTTAATATTAAAACTATATATATATATATATACTGTATATATGTGTGTGTGTTTCATATTTCTGGAGACATTCGAAATATTGTATGTAGAAAAAGTAATACAACTTTATGACAATGTTTTATTTTCAATATAATATTACAGAAGGTGTTCAAATTGTTCACCCTGAACAACAACAACAACAACTGGCAAGCTTTCTGAACACCGGATTGTTTCAGCAGAAATTTGTTGCAATTCCAGTATCATCTACCTAGAATTGCAACGAATTCCTGCTGAAACAATCCAAAGTGTTCAGAGAGCTTGCCAGTTACGCGTAATGAAGCTGTCTTAAAGTTGAGGGTGAAAAAAAAAAAAAAAAATTTATATATATATATATATATATATATTATATATATATTATATTCAAATGATTATTTCTTCATGTGAGAAAAGTATTTTATATGAATAACGTTAAGTACAAGTAAAGGAATGACAAGAAGTTAATGACTAATGAATGACTTTATAACTTGTAACAATACTAAGTTGGAATCTTGTCTCTTGCAAGAGAAAACCTTAAGGACATCCCTCAACGCAGTGGTTCCAAAGACTGGTATAATCCGGTTCGAGCTCTCACAACCCAACTAAGAAAACGCAGAACCCCAAATACTAATAACTCCGCGATAGTCACCCGAGATCGAGCAATCACGGAGTACATAGGTAGCCAACCCAATCTCCAACCAACCTGGACACAGAAGGTTTATATATATAATAATTAGAAATGAGGCAGTAAATGATCCCACTTTTCCATCCTACACCTATATAGGGTTACGTGGTGGCCTGTACCGTCGATTAGCGAAGTTAAGCGACATTGGGTCTGGGTCTGCGTCCAGATCCCGAAGCGACCCCTGGCTCGGATCCCACTTAAAGCTGTAGGCCCCCTCGGTCACGTGGCTTTTGCTGTTACGAAGAGCGTTAAAAACTCTCAACCCACCCACTGCCCTACCTATACAGCTTTAACCCTAGTGAAGGTAATCCAAGTAATTTCGACCACGGTAGAAAAAAAAATAGGCAGCCAATAAATTTTGAAGTTTGAATTGAGGTGTCAACAAGCAGACAACCGTTCTTTTGACAGCAAAAAAGGCATCTAACCTCTTGAGAAATAAACTTTTGTTGGCAGAAACAGAATGCGATTTTTAGTTGTGATATTTTTACCAATACGTCATTTGATTTGACATTTAACATGGTTTACACACACACACACACACACTAGTTTTCAAATTTTTATTCAAAATGTATGAGCAATGTTTGTTCATAACTTTATAAAGAATTAGATTCTTTTTTTACATTTTGTAGCTTTGCAAGTTTATTAATTAAATTCATCGGTTAAGTTGAAGACTTCCCCAATCTTTAGCAAACGAACAACTCTCCGTAATGAGTTTAAAGAGTACTCGCATTACCGATTAACTTTTGATATAAACTCGCCTTCGTGTCTCCGAACAAGAAAATGACATGTTGCTCCCCAATTCCCGTCTTTCTCATCAGAGTCTTCAGGTCCTCCCTCCACTCATTCAAGCCGTAAGTTCTACTCATCTCCACCTGTCAAATACACGACAGAGAGTGAGAGTGAGAGTGAGAGTGAGAGAGAGAGAGAGAGAGAGAGAGAGAGAGAGAGAAAATAAGAAAAGGGGAGTACAAAATATAGAGAATGTATTCTCAATCACTGTTTCGTACGTGTACAGTAGGGCTGTCCATCGAATCTGAGATGAAACTTCAATCGATATAGAAGAAAGTTCGATCAATATAAAAAATATCGAAACTCTCCTGGGCTATTTTCGAGTTTTAAAGTGCTTAAATCCTTAGGACGTTTCATTTTCCTATTTATACACGTACATTTTTCGTTGCTACCATTACGAAACGAGCGCACAAAGATAAAGCAAAATTTATTCCTACATGGTCCGAATATAGCTTATCTACAACCAGCGAAGAATCTGATTGTTTTCAAGGTTGTTTTCGTAGTTTACATGTTTTGCGTGTAAAAATAGGGAGGAAAGGAATGTGAATTCTTGAATGAAAAGTGTATTACAACGCGACTAAGCTTGCTTCCACGTCACCGTCCAACAGAGAGCCACTTTCCACACCAAAATAATCAAGATGGCGCCACCCATCACCCAAGCGTAAAGATTAGCTATTCTGCGAATAAATACTGACATACATTGGCGGGATTTTTTTAATATGGTACCGAAAAATGCTTCGATCGATAGTGAGGTTTCGATATGAGTTGGTCAGCCCTAGTGTACATTATCTCTCTGAAGTTTGGGAATTTTAAATTCATTATCATCATCTTAATGAACCAAAAAGTTAAATTTTAAAAAATTGCCACTTTGAAAATTTAAAATTTGTCTTTTCTACCTCAAAAAGATCGTAATCAGCAATATGAGCAGCGAGTCTCGTAAGGGAATGCCGCCCACTACCGCCCACTCCCACTAAAAGTGCGTGGCCCCGAGGTTGCCTTAAAATACGGGATATTCGACAAAGATGCTCCAGAGCAAAGCTAAAAATCAAAAGAAAAAAATGTGTTGAAATACCTAAAAATATGCAATTTACTTCATCATCATAAATTTGTCATATATTTTTGTACTTTCATTGTCTGGTATAACTCACAATTATTCCTTTTATTTTAATAAGAAAGCAACAGGAAGCAGTTAAGAACTTAACTGGATGATAAAGGAGTTTTTAAACAACATCTGAACAAGAAATGTTCAAAGTAAAACTACTCAGTAGTTTAATTTCTTCACAGAAAAAATTTAAAACTTTCAAGAAACGCGTCATGCCCATACCTTGGCTGGGTAAAATACTAATAAAAATTATCTAATTATTTATAGAGTAGCAATTTTATTCCGTACTACATTTTGTCAATAATTAAACAGCTACTCTAAATATATTATGAATGATTTAAACGGTGGATGGAAGAAATCTTAGAATTATGACAACCTTCCCAAGGAATCATCATTGAAAAGCTTTCAATTTGCGAGTAAATGAAACTCAGGTTATCATCAGAGAAAAGAATACATTCATATCCTATACACTGTAAAAAATGTGTTTAAAATTTACAATGCAAAACAACCTATTAAAAAAACTCTAAAAACTCTAAAAACAACAAATTAAAAGCACCATTTTCTTCAACACCATCATCCAAAACCTAATCACGGCTTCGTCATAGCCAATGTCGTAACACTGCTTGCCTTTGATGAGCGAAATTAAGCGACACTGGATCTGGAGAGTAGTTGGACGGGAGACCGTCCTCCGCGTTCAGATTATGTAGCGACCAGTGGTTTGGACCCCACGTAAAGCTGTGGGTCCCCTCTGTCACATAACCTTTGATGTTGCAAAGGAGGTTAAACAATCCCATCACACAACAACAAAATCTCATCGCAAGTATCGAGACTCCTGCAGTTTTTGTTTCGATGCAATTAGTCTGTTTTCTATCATTTTAAACGCCGTTCAAGAAAACAACGTGTTTATATTTAAGGAATAATTAGAAATTTGATACACGACCATTCAGAAATTAATTTATATAATTTACGGTGGAGTGAAAAAATCAAAAAGTGCCAGGATCAAAATTGAGGGGGTCTAGATAGTTGTCTTTTGTCCAGTATTAAACTTTATAACCGATTTTGGGTGGTTGTATACAAAACTGTGACTGCTACCAGCCAATTTATACAAATCGTATGTGCGCGCGACCAAAATTTGAACCCAGTGACCTATCTCGGGTTCGGGACATGATAGAAAAACAATTCAAAAACTGTTTATGATGTATTTTTAACCTCTGAAGCAGATTAAAACATTTGCAGCGGGCTGCAGGCTCAATAATGCATCAAAAAATCCATATTTCGTCATTTTTGCTCAAAAAATTCAATTTTTCGGCCCTTTTTCTCCAAATTGTTTGTTTTTTATTTAAAATTATATTTTATATTTTCCTTTTCAGGTTAAATTTATAGAATTGATAAATACATGTATTCTGATGACCTTATTGCCAAAAAATACTGCGTAGTAGGATGTCACCAGCAAGATTGAGGATCTAGTCAAAGAATTTTCGAGGTAAGACTCAAATTTTCAGTCCCTTATAAAAAGATTTAAAGTATGTCATACTTTTGTAAATTTTGTAGTTACACTTATTTGTTTGTGACAGTAATTTTATTAACATAATCATGTGATTCAGTGATTTGCAAATCATAAGAATAATCCGTAATATATTCTGTTTTGACTAGAACTTAACTTTGGGTTTATAATGAAAATGAAAAGGTTTATTGGCAGACTATAGGCCATATGACAAATATTATTAATACAATGACAGTTCATATACTAAGGATAGAAATATATACGATTGATTAGAAATAATACTGTAATGTCGAAGTTAAGTGGAGCTACAGACACGTTTTCGTACCAAGAAGTCCATAGCTTAGAGGATAAATGGCAGGACTCATGGAGAGCTTGGATGATCGGGTTGGTTGATTTTTTAATTCTTTGCATTAGACTGTATTGAGCACATCTTGTTACCTCCGGGAAGCTGGGACATTGCGGGTAGCAAACATTTGCGAAGCTGAGCATCTCGGGGGCAATTTATGTAAGACTCTAAAAGACCTGTTGTACAGCAAATTTAGGGTTCTGCCAGAACCTTTTTTATAATTCACCCACAGTTGCTGTCCGTATATATTACTGCAGAAAGTACGAAAGAGTGTCTTTAGCTTCACTTGTACAGAAACGAAAGTTCCTTATGGTCATATTCGCTTTAGCACACAGGCTTCGAGATTGTTTTCTTATATCCGAGTCATCACTCAAGGAGCTGGTAATAGTTTGACCCAAATACTTAAACTCTTGTACTTCCTCAATTACCTCACCATTCATTTTAAATCTTATATCAGCTGGCTGATTACAGCTTTTAGGATGAAATTGCATAACCTTAGTTTTTTGTAACATTTAAAAGAATATCATGTTTCTACGAATACTCTTCACAGACTTTTAGTAGCCGATCCAGACCTTTAACAGAGGGACTTATTAACACCATATCATCGGCATAAACTAAGTTATTTATCCTTGTGTTATCTATACAACATCCCACTATTGCCTCGTTAAGTGAAGCAATTAATCCGTCAATATACACATTAAACAGCACAGGGGAGAGCAAGGAGCCTTGTCTCACCCCGCAAGAGGAGCCAAAACACTCGGATAGTACATTGCCCCACCTAATAGTGAAAGATTGGTGGGAATACCAAAATTTCAATAAATTTAATATGTACATGGGAACCTTCCTGTCTTCTAGTTTTGCAAATAAAATATTGTGGTTCACCCTATCATATGCCTTACTTATACCTAGGAAACAGCTATAAATAGTTGAATTACTGTCAATGTATTTAGATAGTGTTTCTTTAAGTACATAGATACAGAGGTCAGTTGAGTGGGACCTTTAAAAGCCAAACTGATTAGGAGATGTCCATAGGAAATCATTTAATCGGCGTAACAAGAGTTTTTCTAGTAGTTTCGCGAAGCAGGAAGCGACAGCAATAGGCCTGTAATTATTGTTGGACAGAATGTCTCCGTACTTATTTTTGACCAGGGGCAAGATATATACCCTCATGAACTCTGCAGGGATATAGCTATGAGCAAGCATGGCTGATAGGAGCAATGATATATGCAGACATACTACGTCATTTGCATATTTTAAGTGCTCATTCGATAAGTCATCTACCCCTGACGCAGAACCAGTCTTTAACTCTTTACTTAACTTCTTTACTTCAGAAAATGATATCAAAGTATTTTCCCTTGTCCCTCCCACAATCGTTTCGCTGCAATCTATCTTAAGATTATCCCTACTCACACTATTAAGAATGTTAGAATAGTGGTTTTTCCACACCTTTGCAATTTCATCCTCCCTTCACAACATTAAAGTTTTGGTAATTTTGTAGGTTTGATATATATTCAAAAAAGAAACGTGGTGACAAGTTCCGGAGTGATCTTTCTTCCTTCATTGAAAAAACTTCCAAGTTGTTTGACATCTTCTGTGAGGACTCAAAGCGGAGAAGAGATTTGGAACATTTGTATCAACTCAAATTGACAGAAGACTATACTTTCTATGAGGACCAGAAAACAGCTAGAATAGGACGATGCGTTGGTTTTAAGGAACGCTTTACATCGGCAGACATCAGATACAAAAGGAGAAGAGTACAGCAGGAGCAAGCAAAAGAAAAGAATCGGTAAGTTTGATCTACTGTATATAAATTAAAAAACTTTTGATTAATGGTCACTGAAAATCTGGGTTTCTTGAAATGATTGTGCTACAAATAACAAAATTTTATTTTTGCATCTTTGGTAAACTATCTTGTATCATAATCATATTGTATTTTATCATCTCCAAGGAAAAGTTCAGAAGAGTTTTCAAAGTTGTTCCATCAAGCTCAGCAGCAATATATGACAGTGATCTCGACAGTCTCTCAAGCCAGAGCAGCCTGGAATCACATGATGAAACAGCTGGTGTCAGTGAACAACAGGAATCCAGGACAGAACAAAATAGGAAGAGTCTACCAAACCTCGCTCGGCAGTGTGACAGGTATACTGTATAGTTTAAAATACGAGTATGCTTTGAACAATCTTGTTTCTCTGTTGACAATACCTTTGAAAAAATTATTTATAATCCATGTAATGTTGCTAATAGTTAAGAGTCCAAATCTTTGACACTGCTGTCCAATGAACATCTTGTTAGAATATTAAATTGATATAAAATAAATGTCTTTTACCAGGTATCAAGTAAGTGACAGAGCCGGAGCAGCAACTGCATCAGCAGTTTTAGAGGATTATGGAATTATCACTACTACTCATAAGTTGAACGTAATTGACAGGTAACAGTCCAATTATCTTGTACATTAGTATCTGATTCAAATCAAGTATTTCACAAAAAAGCATAAGTTTTAAACAAGTGTTGAAATTTAAATATTGTTAGTCAAAACCTATAGAGCTTGCTTAAATAACTGTCTTTAAAATTGAGTAAATTTGCACTATGAACTTTGCAGGAACAAGCTGAGAAGAGAATGTGAAAAATATCGTAAAGCCATAAGAAAAGAGGAGGGTAAATTGTTTGAATTGGTGGATGCTATTATGTGGATGGTCGCAAAGATGCAACAATGGTGACAGTTGAAGTGAATGGCAAATATTACAGAAGAACTGAGCTAGAATAGCACTATGTAATTGTAGGAGAACCTGGTAAGATTTTAAATTTTGATCTTTAGTTTGCATCTTGTAACAGATATTACTCAAAATATTTATTAAGATGAATTTTGGATATAGAAATTGGAAAATAGATATAAACCCTGAAATATCTAAAAATTTCTCTCTAATTTCTGAATACTATTTCAGGTGATTTCTACCTCTCACATGTGACTCCAAGTAATGGCAAGGGGTCGACTATTGTAACAGAGATATACAAGGCCCTCAAAGCAATGAATTACAAACCAAACTTGCCATGATAGGATCTGATGGGACTAATACAATGACCGGTTCAAATGGTGGAGCTATCAGATGCCTGAAAGAACTGCTTGGTAGACCTTTGCAGTGGAGCATTTGCCTACTACACTGTAATAAGCTCCCCCTTCGTCACGTTGGATGGAACAAAGAGCCCAGACTCATTTTCAGGAAAGATAGGGGTTGAACTTGGTGGAAGTGTATCTCAGTGGGGTGTGATTTCATTCAAGCCAATTAGGAATTCAAAATTTCCAGTTATTCCTAACGAAGTACTGGAGGACCTTAGCACTGATCAGGATTATGCTTACAGAATCTGCATGGCCGTTATGCTTGGCCGTGTCGATCCTGATCTTGAGCTCCTTGAAGTTGGACCGATCTGTCAGTCAAAGTGGTTGACTCTGGCATGTAGAATCCTCAGATTTTATACATCTCAAATGAAGCCTTCCAAAGTTCTGGTCACACTTGCAGAGTTTAGTATCTTGGTCTATTTTCCAAGTTGGTTCCAGATCAAGAAAGAGTATCGATGCACAGATGGTGCTAAGAACTTTTATGATATTCTCCAAAGGATCCTGAAATTTCCTCACAAGGATGCCACTGCAGACCCGTAACTAGCTAATTTTGCGCCCGAGGCAAGATCATCAAATTGCGCCCCCCCTATTCCTATAACACTACACGATCCTCTAAGTGGTAAATTTCTGTAGCGCATCATCGATACATTGTCCGCACAATAGTCTTTTTTGTAGGGATTTCCATTTACAGAAATGTTCACGATTATTAGTTGAATTTTCATGTTCTACAATACGGTTTAAATTTTTCCACTCATTAAATCCTATTTTCTGATTTGCAATATTCGGTTTGGAAAAGCGCTGATCGAATAATATGGATGGAAAACAGAAAATAAAGTACTGAAAAGTACTGAAAATTTATAGAAATGTGTCCTTTCCCTAATGGCATGGCGTGCTTAGGATAGTAGATACATATTTTATAGTTTTTCTGCGCCCCTCAGCTTTGCGTACCCGAGGCAAGTGCCTCACTCGCCTCGCCCTTGTTACGGCACTGGATCATGCCAGGGAGATAGCCCTAAAAACCCTCTACCGAAATGCATACTATGCTCACCCTGAGAACGTATTAATCGCTATGCTTGCTGATTCAGACCCACAAATCCGCAACATCGCAGTTAACAAGGTACTTTTGTCAGAGGGAATGAATCAGTTGAAACAGTGACAGACAATGACTTCGAAGGTGGTGACCTGATAATTGATTCAGATGAGGATATTGAAGTCCCAGAGTTACAGCCTGACTTGAGTGTTGTGAGAGATGGTAGTGTCAGGAGATTCATGGTGCCTAAAATCGATAACGAAGCTCGAGCGTATCTCAAAATGATAAACTTAAATTCACTTGACATTCATGAGCCTAGCATCTCTAACCAATGAAGAACTCATAAACATAAGAAAGGAAGCACTGAAACTCAAACAGCCTTGTCATAATCAGGCTGTAGAGAGGCACATTAAACTTGTAACAGAGGCTTCTTCAACTTTGGTAGGATTTGAACGTCGTGATGGCATTATTCGACAAAAGATAAAATCAAGAAAACTGACGAAAGTGTTCAATACAAAAATACAATATTCTGAAGCTGTTTAGATGGTTATTTTTATTACTTTGTTTAATGAGTGATACTTTAGATTAATCTTAAGTTGATTTGTAATCTTTTCAGTAAAAAGTTGTACATATTTACCACAAATTGTCTAAAAAATATGCACAAAAAAAAGGCTGAAAATTGCAATTTTTGGCCAAAAATAATATAAATATGGATTTTTTGATGCATTATTAAGCCTGCAGCCTTCTGAAAATGTTTTAATCTGCTTCAGAGGTAAAAAGTGCATCATAACAGTTTTTAAATTGCCTTCCTATCATGTTCAGAACCCAAGATAGGTCACTGGGTTCAAATTTTGGTCGCGCGCACATACGATTTGTATAAATTAGCCGGTAGCAGTCACAGTTTTGTATGCAACCACTCAAATCAGCTTTAAAGTTTAATCCTGGACAAAAGACAACTATCTAGACCCCCCTCAATTTTGATCCTGGCACTTTTGATTTTTTCACTCCACCCTATTATATATATGTATAATGTAAACCGTTATTGCTCGTTTTGCGCATGCGCATTTGCCCTGTTTGTCAGTTGAAATTCGTAGTAATTTAAAGGGAGAATCGTACAAAGAGTGGCTCCGTAGTAATTAATTTAACCCTCTGAGTACCAGTGGGACTGTAGTGTCCCACAGGAAATATAGATCTTACTAAAATGTAACTTCTCTTCAAATGTTTCTACATGTTTATACAAATTTAATGATAAATATTAAGTTTCAGGTTTTTTTTTTTTTTTTGTGCCCCTGAGTGGCCGCCGAAAGTTAGTGACGTACGAAATAATTAACCAGCCGTGAACGACAACCTAACCCTGATTGACCCGAAGTATGAAATGTGCGGATCATCGAGATCTGGTGTCCCCGACACTTAATATTTAGTTTAGTTGTAAGAAAAGGAACCCAAAATGTGTGGAAGTTACTAGTTACTAAAATATTTGGTTCTGAATTACATTAAATCTTGTTTAAAGAAAAATATTCGTGATCAAAAGGGTTAAAGCGAGTTGATTACGGCTTGTTATAATTAGTTATGGGGTCACCTGAAGAAAGGGGCCCCCAGCCTTCGTTAGTTAGCCTTATAAGGCTAACTAACGAAAATATCACGGTTTAACCTAACCAATCGTCAAGGGCGTACAGTTGACCTAACAAATGGTTAGGTTGAGTCGTGATATTTTCGTTAGTTAGCCTTATAAGACAAACTAAAGAAAGCTGGGGGCCCTGATCTTCAGGTGATCCAAAAAATTGTGATGGAGCCACACAGGTTAATTGTGAAATGATAAACACGTATTTAAGTTTGGTTACTAAGAATGTACGTTTGCAGGAATATACGTTATGACACTTAACCCTTTAAGGCCAGTGGTTCCCAAACTTTTTTTTACTCACGGCGCACTTTAGAACAAGTAAACATATTTTGGCGCACTTTGTACATAAATTCGAAAATTTATTCAAAAGAGGTATTTATACATATACTTTATTACGAATTTCAGTTTGTATTTTTCACATTTTGAAATATAATCTTGCTCTTTCGCGGCGCACCTAATTACATCTCGCGGCGCACGGTTTGTTTAAGCCCTGAATTTTTTGTAGGGTTAAGTTATGAATGCTTGTATTTGAAACGTTAGCAATTTGTACCTTCAGTCCTTAAAGGGTTAAGACTTCTTTAAATCTACAAGGTGTCCACAATGTCTTGTCGCCCCAGTGAAATACTAACTGATTTTCGTTTTTCTTTCAGATCCATTTGAAATATGTGATAGCAACAACAATACGACTGAACAACGCATATATTGACTTGTACCTGGGTCCATGAGTGACCACGTAATGGCAAAAACCATTGAAAATATTCGTGCAGACTTCCAGGACCGATTGAATCGTGCAGCTCCTCCAAAAAGGAGCTGCACCATTCAAGACATTGTGACACCCTATACAGTATATTTGCGTCTAATAATAATGATGATAATGATTGTGGTTCTTTAGATTTCTTCAGGACATTTAAAAGATTAGATGACAGAGGACCTACAATTTATACTTTTATATTTCTGTTCTGAGACCGTGCCAAAGCACGTATAGGGTATTCCATACATAAGTCCTTAGTCCTTTCACCCCTGAACTATATATATATAATATATATATATATATATATATATATATATATGGGGGTAGAGGGACTTATGGAACACCCTGTATATAAACGAAAAAAATCTATAGGATTATTCTCATTCTTTCTTCAAACGTGTTGTTTACAATTGTAACGGTGTGAGGAAAAGTGGAGCTACAGAAATGTTTAGAAAAGTGTTTAGAAGTGAAACGCCGTTTTATATTGATAAACCGATTGAACATCTTCGGTGTAAGCTCCGTAGATTTTAAACATGCTCAGATTTTGGGCGAAAGTTGGTCACGTGAGAAATAATTAATCTAGCGTAACCTCACCCGGACTGTAATTGATACGATGGATGGGCAGATCACCGAAACCCGGTGACTCCGAAAATGAATATTAGCCAAGGCTTTATACCTTAAACACCATTTTTTTACAGAATATACAGGTACAAATATTTAAGACTTTTGAAAGGTTAATTACTCATAGGAACCCTAATCAGTACTATACTCCTATTACGTGACACGGTAATACAAGAAAAGATATTAAGGTCGAATGATTTTAAAAACTCCTTCAGAGTCTTACTTGAACATAACCAAATTCATTGGTTTCTTGCTCATGTTATTGAATTCCTGCAGAAAACTCTCAACGACTCCTCGTAACCCTTCCAAATCATTAACCTGAAAAATTTAAAGTAATCCTCAGTATATACAAACAAAATAATATAAAAATTATAAGTAAATATAAATTAATTTTGGTACTCATGTTTATACATGCACTAATTACTTTTGGTCTAAAGTAAATAATAATAATATAATAATAATAATAATAATAATAATAATAATAATAATAATTCAACTGCTTTATTGTTCAAAGAGAGCACGAGAGAACACGCGCACAACTTTTTTCAGTAAGGACATAGAATTTTCAGTACTTCATCTTAAGAACTGTCAAATGAGTCAATGAGAATTACCTTTTACTGCAGTAATTACTGTCATTATACATAATTTATATACGTAGAGTTATGACATTTATATACAGGGTGGGCAAAAATTCTGGGCACTCCTTTAAAATAAGCTAGTGTACATGAAAGAATTTATCTCATATTAACATTTTTAACATTTAATTTAAGTTTTAATTTAACAAAAAATTGCTAAAATGCGAAAAATTAAATATGTAAATATAAGACATGTAAATGAAATGAAATGAAATGAAAAGGTTTATTGGCAGACTATAGTCCATATGACAAATATTATTAACCCTTTAACGCCGGAATTGTTTGTAGGGTTAAGTTATGAATGCATTTGAAAGGTTACCAATATGTAGCGGTCGTCCTTTTAGGGTTAATACAATGACAGTTCACATATTAAGGATAGAAATATATACAGTTGATTAGAAATAATACTGTAATGTCGGAGTTAAGTGGAGCTACAGACAGACGTTTTTGTACCGAGAATTCCATAGCTTTGAGGATAAACGGCAGGACTCATGGATAGCTTGGATAATCGGGTTGGTTGATTTTTTTAATTCTTTGCATCAGACTTTATTGAGCACGTCTTGTTACCTCCGGGAAGCCGGGACATTGCGGGTAACAAACATTTGCGAAGCTGAGCATCTCGGGGGTAATTTATGTAAGTCTAAAAGACCTGATAATTAAAACCCACTCTAATAGATAGAGTTTATTTCCACAACAGTTTCGATGCCCACTGGCATCCTCTTCGGGTGGATACAGAAAAACGAATGAACCAAAAACAAGAGTGAAAACAGTCCAGGGACCATTAAGAAATTCGCACCTAGGTTAGATCCCGTTCTCCCGACACTGGAAGGGCATTTTTATTAAAGGGACTCGCTTATAAGTACATTCGCACAAATTTAAAACTATCTGCTTGTTCTATACATACAGATTCTATTATTTTTTTACATAATTATTACATTTATTATTAAATTTATTACATTTAATATTGCATTATTATTTATTACAGAAATTATAAATTTATTATTACATTGATAATTGATTATTACACTGTTGTTTATTATACAGAAATTGTAAACCGAAAAACGAATGAAAAAGGCGAGAAGGAAACAATCCAGAGACCATTAAGGAATTCGCACCTAGGCTAGATCCCGTTCCCACGACCCCAGAAGGGCATTTTTTTTTATTATTATTATTAAAGGGTCCCGCTTATAAGTACATTCGCACAAATTAAAACTATCTTCTTGTTCTCTACATACAGATTCTATTATTTTGACATAATTACTACATTTATTATTGCATTTACGTTTTTTAACATTTATTATTATTATTACCTTTACACTAATTATTATATTTATTTTATTACCTTTATTATTACATTTATATTT
The DNA here is from genome assembly GCA_023014485.1 of Bathynomus jamesi. Lineage (NCBI taxonomy): Eukaryota > Metazoa > Arthropoda > Malacostraca > Isopoda > Cirolanidae > Bathynomus > Bathynomus jamesi. Next base: position 163,085 of record JAJOZX010002735.1, read on the forward strand.
ATTTCCACATTTATTACTTCCATTATTACAGTTACATTTTACCGGAAAAAAAAAAACGAATGAACCAAAAGCGAGTAAGGAAACAATCCAGAGACCTTTAAGAAATTCACACTTAGGTTAGAACCCGTTCACCCGACGCCGTAAGGGATTTTTTGACCAAGAATCTCTATACATACATATTCTATTATTTTTCCTTTGACATAATTATTACATTTATAAAGTACCTTACTTGATTCCCAATCTATAGCATGATTATTTTGGCTGGCGTGATAAAAAATGGCATTATTAGTATTACAACTTCTGAAGGCACATATGTGTTATTTAATACTGTAATACTAATAATGCCATTTTTTATCACGCCAGCCAAAATAATCATACTATAGATTGGGAATCAAGTAAGGTACTTTATAAATGTAATAATTATGTCAAAAGAAAAATAAGAGAATCTGTATGTATAGAACAAGAAAATAATTTTAATTTGTGCGAAGTTACTAAAAGTTGGACCCTTTAATGAGATTCTTGGTCAAAAAATCCCTTACGGCGTCGGGTGAACGGGTTCTAACCTAAGTGTGAATTTCTTAAAGGTCTCTGGATTGTTTCCTTACTCGCTTTTGGTTCATTCGTTTTTGTTTTTTTCCGGTAAAATGTAACTGTAATAACGGAAGTAATAAATGTGGAAATAAATATAAATGCAATAAATGTAATAATAAAAGTAATAAAATAAATATAATAATTAGTGTAAAGGTAATAATAATAAATGTTAAAAAACGTAAATGCAATAATAAATGCAGTAATTATGTCAAAATAATAGAATCTGTATGTATAGAACAAGAAGATAGTTTTAAATTTGTGCGAATGTACTTATAAGCGCGACCCTTTAATAAAAAAAATAAAAATATAAAAATATGCCCTTCTGGGGTCGTGGGAACGGGATCTAGCCTAGGTGCGAATTCCTTAATGGTCTCTGGATTGTTTCCTTCTCGCCCTTTTCATTCGTTTTTCGGTTTACAATTTCTGTATAATAAACAACAGTGTAATAATCAATGTAATAATAAATTTATAATTTCTGTAATAAATAATAATGCAATATTAAATGTAATAAATTTAATAATAAATGTAATAATTACGTAAAAAAATAATAGAATCTGTATGTATAGAACAAGAAGATAGTTTTAAATTTGTGCGAATGTACTTATAAGCGAGTCCCTTTAATAAAAATGCCCTTCCAGTGTCGGAAGAACGGGATTTAACCTAGGTGCGAATTTCTTAATGGTCCCTGGACTGTTTTCACTCTTGTTTTTGGTTCATTCGTTTTTCTATATCTACCCGAAGAGGATGCCAGTGGGCATCGAAACTGTTGTGGAAATAAACTCTGTCTATTAGAGTGGGTTTTAATTATCATATTTTGACCTTCACGTAGAAAAAAGAAGTTTTTTACAACTAAAAGACCTGTTGTACAGCAAATTTAGGGTTCTGCCAGAACCTTTTTTATAATTCACCCAGAGTTGTTGCCCGTATATATTACTGCAGAAAGTACGAAATAGTGTGTCTTTAGCTTCACTTGTACAGAACCGAAAGTTCCTTATAGTCATATTCGCTTTAGCACAAAGGCTTCGAGATTGTTTTCTTATATCCGAGTCATCACTCAAGGAGCTGGTAATAGTCTGACCCAAATACTTAAACTCTTGTACTTCCTCAATTACTTCACCTTTCATTTTAAACCTAATATCAGCCGGCTGATTACAGCTTTTAGGATTGAATTGCATAAACTTGGTTTTTGTAACATTAAAAAGAATATCATGTTTCTGCGAATACACTTCGCAGACGTTTAGTAGCCGATCCAGACCTTTAACAGAGGGACTTATTAATACCATATCATCGACATAAACTAAGTTATTTATCTTTGTGTTATCTACACAACATCCCACCGTTGCCTCATTAAGTGAAGCAATTAATCCGTCAATATACACATTAAACAGCAAAGGGGAGGGCAAGGAGCCTTGTCTCATCCCGCAAGAGGAGCCAAAACACTCGGATAGTACATTGCCCCACCTAACATTGAAAGATTGGTGGGAATACCAAAATTTCAATAAATTTAATATGTACATGCGAACCTTCCTGTCTTCTAGTTTTTTAAATAAAATATTGTGGTTCACTCTATCATATGCCTTACTTATATCTAAGAAACAGCTATAAATAGTTGAATAGTATAATGTAAAAATTAGATATGTAAATATTTTGAAGGGGTGCCTAGAATTTTTGCCTACCCTGTACAGTAATTTAGATTCATTACTGAAATAATAATTCGTAGTGTGCATTGGTTAATACCAATTTACACGACTTAAATTAAGTAAACGGACTATTATTGATTAAAAGAATGCACTGATTAACACACAATTTTTTTTAAAGGTTTTTAGGAGAAATGAAAGAATAGGATATGGGGGATATGGGTGAAAAAGGGAGAGAAGCAAATATCCATCAAAGATTTTTTTCTGAATTGAGTACAAAACATTTTATGAGAAGCATTTGCCTTCAAATTTGTTTCCAGATTATTCCAGATATCAACTCTTTCGTATGAGAGGGGTTTCCTTTTAGGTTTTAAGTGTGAAGTTAGGTTTTTTTGTAAATAAAAGTTATGACAGGTTCACTGAATGGTTTACTTGGTTGTTTGATACGATTTCATAATTAACACACGAGTTTATAGAATATTTTATGAATATGCGAGCATATCATATATTCAGCTTGTGCAGATCATTAAACTCAACAATTATAAGGATCTGAACATCATATGGCTTCTGTGTTCTCAGTTGGTTTTGACCCCTGATGTAATTCTGACATTTTTTTTCATGCAATACGTTTTATCAGACAAATTAATTATATAAAATATCTCCAAACTGCTATGTTACATAAGATGCGAGGGTGTGCAAGGATGAGGATGTAATATATCTTTCAACCTTTCAAAGTGTTGGTTTACGTCGTCGTCGTCGGCCTAGGCAAGCTACGGCTTGGGACCGTAGCGCATCTATCCGGTATAGGTTAACCTGGATGATGTAGCCATAAGCACTGCCGCTAGTTAAGTGCCAACCAGTGATTATCTCACTAGCCGTATTGAGTCCGTTAGGCGAAACTGCGACAGTACCAAAGGTGGAAAATATAACCTTTGGTTTTCTATTATTTATTTGTAAAATGGACATGGTATTAGATTAAAATAAATATTTGAATATAAATAATTAACTGACAATTGTGATATATAATTAATTATGTTTACATACAATAAAATAATATAGTATACATAAAATTAGTATTAATGTGGTTCACAATTGAATTATGATGGGTAACTAATTTAAAATGAATTTATATCTATTCCGAAATTCAAGACGGTAAAATTAACATTTATCTTGAAACTAAAATAAGAGTATTCACTACACACTCCCCCACCAGAGAGGAAGTTCAAAGAGTTCCGAACGACACAGATTTCCGCTGAACCTTTTTGGTAGCTACTTGTACCTCACTTAAGGTTGATTCCAAAAACGCAGGCTTAAGACGATCGATAGAAACCTTGTCGACCTTGGAACCGCGCTGGATGAGGAATGATTTGCGCGTACGTCGGAGAACTTCATAGGGTCCGTCATATGGACATTGGAGAGGCCGTTTTGGGACAGGTACACGAACGAAAACGTGGGTGCAAGACTGGAGGGCTGGGGAAATAAAGATGTTCTGTTGGCTAGTCAATCGAGGGGGAACAGGCTGAAGGGACTGCATGTGAGAGGAAAGTGTTTGAGCGAATTCCGTAGGATCACATGACTTATCCCCTGCAGTGAAGTAGCCACCTGGTAGCCGCAGTGTTGTTCCATAGACTAGTTCAGCCGCTGTAGTCTTCAGATCACTCTTAAATGCAGAGCGAATACCAAGCAAAACGAGTGGAAGCTTATCCATCCAATGGGAGTCTTCGTGACACATAAGGGATGACTTCAGCTGGCGATGGAAGCGTTCGACGAGGCCGTTAGCTTGCGGATGATACGCACAGGTATGCGCATGTACTGTACCCAACAAGCTGGTAAACTTCTTCCAAAGCGAAGACTCAAATTGGCGACCTTGGTCAGTGATGACTTTTGTCGGCAATCCAAATCTTGATACCCATCCATGAAGAAAGGCTCTTGCAACAGTTTCCGCTTGGATATCAGGAAGTGGAATGGCTTCAGGCCATCTGGAAAAGCGGTCGAGACAGGTGAGTAGATAACGTTGGCCTTGAATCACTGGAAGAGGGCCAACAATGTCTACATGAATTACCTCAAATCGCTGGGATGGGGGCGGAAATGCGTCAAAGGGGGACCTGGTGTGCCTTTGGACTTTGGCACGCTGGCAGGCAAGGCACGTTTTGGTCCAATGTTTGACATCCTTCCGCATCGAGGGCCAAACAAAGCGAGAGGTAACCAGGTGTTGCGAAGCACGGATACCAGGATGGGAGGGCTTATGAAGATCCGTGAAGACTGCTTGTCTGTGACATGGAGGGACATAAGGGCGAATAGCAGCTGTTGATACGTCGCAATAGAGGGGCACAGACAATCCTGGCATACTCATTTTCTTGAGGGAAAGTGAGTGAGTGGAGTCTTCTCTGAGCAGTTCTTGTAGTTCCGTATCCTTATCTTGATCCTGTGCAATAGCATTCCACAGTGTAGAGCTGAGGGTAACAGAAGTAATCTCTATTCTTGAAAGTGCATCCGCTGGAGTGTTCAAGACACCTTTGATGTGGCGGATATCTGTGGTAAATTGCGAGATATAATCGAGTTGCCTGATGACTCTGGGAGAGTGGTTACAGCTGTTTTTATTGAAGACAGTGACCAAAGGTTTGTGGTCGGTAAAAACACAAAACTCTCGGCCTTCAAGGAAATGTTGAAAATGCTTCACGTTTAAGTAAATAGCAAGAAGTTCACGTCCGAAAGCACTATAACGCGTTTGGGCTGGCTGCAGCTTTTTCGAGTAAAACGCGATGGGTGCTTGTTGACCGTTAATGGTTTGTTCCAACACTCCACCGATCGCAACATCTGATGCATCGACCGTCAGAGTTAGGGGGGCATCACTGATAGGAAATGACAGAGACAATGCACTATTGATAGCATTTTTGGCATTGTCGAACGCCTGTAAACTATCGCTACACCATACCAATTTCGTTACCTTGCGTTTGTGTGTGATCATAGCGTGTAGAGGAGCAAGAACACTAGCACAGTTTTTAATGAACTTGTGGTAATAATTTACCAAACCTAGAAACCGACGTAACTCACGCTGATTATTTGGCATAGGGTAATTTTTTATCACTTCACACTTGTCCTGAAGGGGGGTAATTCCGTGCTGCGAAATCGTGTGACCAAGAAATTCCAAGGTTGGCTGTGCAAACACACACTTAGATGCATTAATAGTAACACCGTATTGTTCTAAGCGTTGAAAGAGGAGTGAAAGATGTTCCTTATGTTCCTCTTCCGTTGAGCTGGCCACAAGCAAATCATCGATGTAGGCATAAACAAAGTCTAAGCCTCTGGTGACCTCATCTATAAACCTCTGAAAGGTTTGCGCAGCATTCCGTAGCCCGAACGGCATCTTCAAAAATTCGAATAACCCAAATGGTGTACAAACTGCAGTCTTGGGAATATCCGAAGGCTCTACGGGAATGTGGTGGAAAGCCTTAACGAGATCTATTTTACTGAAGATAGATTTGCCGTGGAGAAGAGAAGTAAAGTCTTGGACATTTGGTACCGGATATCGGTCCGGATGGTTGTCGAATTCAAAAACCGGTAATCCCCACATGGTCTCCAGTCTCCTGACTTCTTCTGGACCAGGTGTAGGGGAGAGGACCAACTGCTTTTGGAAGGTCTTATTATCCCAAGATCCATCATAAGCTGGAATTCCGATTTGGCAGCTTTCAGTTTGTCCGGGGCAAGACGTCTGGGTTTTGCAAACACAGGGGGACCTTTTGTTGTAATGTGATGGGTAATGGTGTGCTTAATGGTATCACCCATCTGCATCGGTTGAAGAATTCCTGGATATCGCTGGAAAAGGCACTGGTACATGGAATTAGGGGGAACGAGGGAAAGTGCAGAGTTCGAGGCGTCCGGAAGGGCAACCTGTTTGGCAAGAACAGAAAGCAGTGTGGCCTGGTCGCATAAGCGTCGCTTGTCAAGATCCACCAGGAGTTTGAAATGCTGGAGGAAGTCAGCGCCGATTATGGGATGCCGCACTTGAGCACAGATGAAAATCCACTTGAAGGATCGGTGAAGGCCCAAGTTTAGTTCACGCGACTGAGTACCGTACGTGGGTATGCGTGAACCGTTAGCAGCGTATAGAGGCGGAGATTCCGAGTGCGTATGACCAGATTTTTGAGGGAATACACTGACTGACGCTCCGGTATCGACCAAGAAATTGACACCAGAGTTCCTGTCCTTTATGAATAACAGGTTGGCAGTGCGAGTACTAGACGCCATTAGGACTCGCTGCTGGGGTTTTCCGACGAAAAATTGCAAGGGGAGATGCACTTCCTAGCCTTCTTTCCAAATTTCGAGTGGTAGAAGCAGATCTTCCCGGAACTCGAACGATGCCTCTTCGTAAATCTTGACCGAGAATGGCTTCTTTGCCGTTGATTTTGTAGCAGAGAACAAACGTGGTTGAGTTGTTGACTTAACTCTTCCACTTTCAACTCCAGTTCCGATTGTGTGTTCACGTTGTTGACCGGAGCTGTGTCAATCTCCACTACTTTGTCGGCAGTTTCTGCTAGTTTATCAACTGGAGTAGCAGGATCCATAGTGGCCAAGACACGCTGAGCTGATGGAGGAAGTTTCTGCAAGAACAACTGTCTAAAGATGTCCTTATCGAAGGTTTGTGCGCGTTCGCCTAGAGCGCACTGCATAGCCCTCAGCATTTGAGTGGGCTTACGGTCTCCAAGTTCTTCTTTTGAGATTAACTGATGTAGTTTCTCACGCTCGGAGACAGTGGTGCGGCACAGGATGGCAGACTTCAGATCGTTGTATGGGTCCTCACTCGTGGAAGTAGATACGATGACGTCACGGACTTCAGAGATGATGCTCGCTGGTAGAGAGGACAAAACATGATCGTATTTTGTCCTGCTAGCGGTGATCCTTCCCAAGTTGAATTGTGATTCCACTTGGTGGAACCAAATAAATGGATCACCCGACCAGAAGACGGGGAGCTTTACGCTCAAGTGGGAGATGGCACCAGCGTCGTCAGGCATCTTCTCCTAGGCTTGCTGACGTACAAGCAAGACGACAAGTTCCCAACGAAGGAGTGGAGGTTGAGACGAGCGCAGGCACAGAGCGCACGGGCAGGGGTGAGGGGCAGAGGGCACGAGCGACATTACAGTCTGGTCCTAGTCGCTCGGGTGAAGGGGGTGGTGGGCACGAACGACGTTACAGTCTAGTCCTAGTCGCTCGGGTGAAGGGGGTGATGAGCACGAACGACGTTACAGTCTAATCCTAGTCGTTCGGGTAAAAGGGGTAATCCAGCTCCGGGGTCACCAATTGTTGGTTTACGTCGTCGTCGTCGGCCTAGGCAAGCTACGGCTTGGGACCGTAGCGCATCTATCCGGTATAGGTTAACCTGGATGATGTAGCCATAAGCACTGCCGCTAGTTAAGTGCCAACCAGTGATTATCTCACTAGCCGTATTGAGTCCGTTAGGCGAAACTGCGACAGTACCAAAGGTGGAAAATATAACCTTTGGTTTTCTATTATTTATTTGTAAAATGGACATGGTATTAGATTAAAATAAATATTTGAATATAAATAATTAACTGACAATTGTGATATATAATTAATTATGTTTACATACAATAAAATAATATAGTATACATAAAATTAGTATTAATGTGGTTCACAATTGAATTATGATGGGTAACTAATTTAAAATGAATTTATATCTATTCCGAAATTCAAGACGGTAAAATTAACATTTATCTTGAAACTAAAATAAGAGTATTCACTACAAAAGGTTCCGTGCGATGATTCCTCATTTCACGAAGGTCAAGCTTGTCGCCCCTCCTCTCGAGTTGGCCTGGTGAAGTAGTGAGTTGGTTTCTTGTACTCTCCACCTCACATAGCCAGGTACGCCCGGCTCATCAGGGATTGTTCTGAGCCAGGCGTCTAATCTTCTTTTGAAGATATCCACCGCAACACCATTCGTGTTCCTTAGGTCTTTGGGCAGCTGATTAAACAGTTTTGGTTCTCTCACAACAAAACTATTTTCTTTCAGGGTTAAGGATGTTCCCTGTCTCGCCTTTAATTTGGGAACACGATACAGTCTTCCTTTTCTACTTTCCACCGTTGCTTGGGGAGTTACAGGGTTCAGAGTAAGATGAGGGACGAGTTTCTCCATTTTTTTCCAAGTGTAAATAATGATGTATCTCTCTCTTCTCCTTTCCAGTGAATATAGGTCTAGTTCGCGTAACCTTTCCCAATAATTTAGTTCTTTGCACCCCTTGATCTTGGCTGAGAAGTTTCTCTGAATCCCTTCTAGCTATCCAATGTCTTCTTTTTTATATGGGGATGTTAGGACCGAGTAGTATATTGAACAATATATAATTTGGAATGAGGTGTTTTAATTTATGCAAAGTACCGTACGTGAACTTTTCCCATCTAAGATTACACTTAATATTTTTACCTCTGATACTATATTAATTATAGTACTGTCTATATGTCTATGTACTTTTATATTTCATTTTCTATTTGTTATAATCATATGCGAGGTCTTTGATAGATTTAACTATAATTCACTCGCATTGAGCCAGTTATAAATTATAGAAATAACTCTTTCTCGCAAAGTACTCATGTTATCAGATGTGAAAAGTGTGGTGTCACCTACATGCTGAATAATGGTTGCGTTGTGGCAGTTACGAAAATGATTGACATAACACGAGTAGGAAGGGTCCCAATATCGAACTCTGGTGGCATTTTGTATATGATTGACAGTCTGGCTCATATTTATCTACTATGACGTATTGCTATTATTTAAATAGGACTTGAACCAGTCTAAAGACACGCAATTTTGGGGTTAGAACTGGGTCTTCTATGGATTCAAAAGCTTTAGAGGGGTTCAGGAAGGGTGCAATTAAAGTTCCCCCTTTAAGTTTTTATACAATTCCTCAGTGAACGCAATAATGGAAGATGCCGTTAGGGTTTTCGCCTTAAGGCTGAACTTAGAGGATCACAAAATATTTTCTTCTGTGAAAAATGTAATTAATTGTCAATATACGACTTTCAAAAAAAAAAAAAAAAAATTCTGAAGGTGGACAAAATCGATATTGGACGTTAATTTGTAGCCATTTACTATTTTTAAATTTAATTCCTATAAGGGATAATGTTAGAAGATCGGGACAATATCCAGTCTGAAAAGAGCAATTACAGAGGACAGCAAGAGATAATATCACTACAAGATTTATTTACTTTGCTTGGTATGGAATTTATGGCGCAGACTGTTTATCGCTGTCTTTATATCAACTGAGGTTATAAGGAAAATGGAAAAACTTTGTGCGTTCCCCGCCACCCCCATGAAATCTCCGAAGATACTGAAAGATGGCCGATATTTTCCCACTGGCCATCCTACCTCTGAGAAATGGTTGTTAAATCAGTAATATAATTATCATTTATTAGTAGTTTTAGAAAGAAACCGTTCTCTTTTGGGGGTTTCCCATTAATGTTTTATCACAATTAATTTCCATGTCAGTTTTGGATCACCATTTCATTCACGAAATTTATCTAAATAATAATAATAATAATAATAATAATAATATTCATCCATGTCCCGTATCCCACAAGTGGGGGGTTGGGGACTGAGCCTGGGCAACCTTAGCTCGAGTCAATTAAAGGGGGGATGGCCCCCCGCCGCTTCGTCGTGACGTAAAATACAGATAAGACAACCGCCCAGCTCTAGGCCACACTGGGATTGGAACTCACGACTGAGCGGAATCTCAGCACTGTCGGAGGGCAGCGCTCTAACCGATCGAGCCACGAGACGCTCAATAATAAAGATCTAACTTCTCTTAAAATATCTTCCGATTGTGCTGATGGACTGGATTAACGGTAGACTTCGACATATTTTTCGGATACAGAAATAAGTTGTTATTGTGTTCGCAGCGGGGCCGTACTCAATATATAGCGGGACGAAAATTGCTTCCGATGGTCTAATTGGTCTAGTCACTGATGTGGACTGGAACTACATGGGACTGCTTCTCGGCAGTTGTCCTCACATAAATCTTTGTTTTCACTGAAGTCTGGTTGTGGCTACAATGGCAGTAGTTCATATTTGGGTGTTGGAACACCATTACTGGTTCATATTTGGGTGTTGGAACACCATTACTGGTTCAGTCGGAGGCAGTAGTTTAGGTAGCGGGAACTGAGTATGGTTTGTAGTTTAGTCGTCTGAACTATCACCTTCAAACTAGCAAGGAAACACTTCAAGAGTACCTTGCTCTCCCCTATGCTGTTTAATGTGTATATTGACGGATTAATTGCTTCACTTAATGAGGCAACAGTAGGATGTTGTATAGATAACACAAGGATAAATAACTTAGTTTATGCCAGTAGTATAGTGGCAAAATGTCGGACAGCAATGGATCAATTTGAAAATTTCCCCCCTCACCGTCTTTCATGGCGGTCAAAAAAAAAAAAAAAAAAATTTAAAAATAAATTTAAAAAATTAAATTTAAAAAATTAAATTTTAAAAATGATTCGTCTTCACCTTCCTTCAAAAAAATTTAAGAAAGGATTGAGCCTCGCCTTCCTCCTTCAAAAAAGTTCTTTCATGAGGCAAACAAGAACAAACATGAAAAAACATACATACATTCAAGTACTTTCTGTTCAGGCAAGTTAGAAGACAGTAGAAATGGAAACGAATATCTGAAAGGTTTTAATAGGCCTAACGAGATTGCGCATTAACACCCAATTTTCGTCTGTTAACAAATTGCGAACAATACATAAATGAAAATCAGAGTGATCATATTTTAAATCGAAAAACAAGTTCTTTGTTTAATATCTGTATTATGAAAAATAAAATGAATATTTATTATTATAATTTAAATAAATTAATTTCTCTCTTTTTTAAGGGAAACTGGCTTATTTTCAAACGAGATGACCTTCAAATACAATATATACATATAGTACACTCATATTTGTTTATTTACTTTTAAATATGTAGTTTTCTGTTATTTACACCGATATATACCATTACATTCACTTTCACATGCTATCTTCTGGTATGTGAATTAATAATTTTACTATACAGCAAATTTCGTTATAAAATTGCATATGTTAAAAAGAACATCAAGCTGCGTAACACAGCTTTGAAACTGAAGCATCAATTCTGTTATCCTCCTCTAAACATCCACTTAAATATTATTACTAATATTGATTTATTGTTATTATTACATATATATATGTACACGTGTTAAGAGTATTTAAATTAAATATATTGATTTCAATTCCCTTCGTAATAAAAGCATCTGGCAACTATACCCCCAATCTTGCTATATATTTCTCTCAGTAATTGTTTTCAGGTTAGTTGTTAAGTTTAACTTTCTTCTAAAGACTATTAGCTGCAACTAATCTTGTTATTATTATTATTATCATATATATAATATATATATATAATATATATATATATATATATATATATATATATATATATATATATATATAACATCCAAATAAGTAGGTTCGGGTAAAAAAAATTCTTATTAGATGCAATTAAAGAAAACGGGATGTCGAATTTATGTGGGTTGTCATTTTTAAATAGATGCAGCGGGAAATAGGTTCTGAAAGTCGAGAGATTTTTCATTAAGAACCTTTCTACTTGTAGTTATAGTTAGGACTATTCACATTACTTTAATTATCATTTCTCTAATTTAACGGCTGTTCACAATTCCTCATAATTCTCATAATAAACGTATTTGTTTTCACACCAGTCAGGTCACTGTTTACATCAATCACACAGAATGTTCATGCTTATTATTTTTGTCATTAGCTGTACCAATCATGTCTTTACAGACTGAAGCTTACCGTTACACAACGTTTAAAATGTTATAATTAATGCTTTATGATATCAGATCTCGTATAAAAAGCATTATTTTCTGTACAAATGGCCGCAAAAATACTTTCAATCCTAATATATGTACGTATAGTATGCAACATACGCCTTTTCACCTGTATTAAAAACGTAAAAGTATCATCATGCGATCTTAGTTTCCGCAATGACGTGAGCCCTAACATTTAATTTAAAATTATTTAACAGATCATTTGAGGGAACTGTACCTCGATCTCATTATAACTTCTGACTCATAATAACCGCCATACATATTTACACGAGTTCAATTTAAATATATATATATATATATATATATATATATATATATATATATATATATATATATTATACAGTGGTGTAGTGCTAAATAAAGAAGTGAGGGAACGCATTTTGAGTGTTACTCCGATGCGGGGGGGGGGGGGCAATAGCGAGCGCGGCGAGCCCATACAGCTGGGGGTCCGGGGGCACTGTAAGCCCCCGGGAAATCTTTTGAAATCTGACCAATTTCAGGGATATTTTGAGGTCATATGCACTGGATATTAGGATATATTCCAAGGTTGAAGATGCAGTATTTCCAGTGTCATTAGATATACGACATCCAGTACGATCAATAAAAATAGCTAACAACTGGAATGATTAACTAAAAAAAAGTTAACAACTGGTACGCCGTGGTGACTGTTTCACCAGATCTTTATAGGCTAGCATTGCCTCAGTCGAAGCTAAAAGAAATGAAACAGTTAATGATTCTTATATTTCTTCTAGGGGTGGGAATTAAAATTTCATGACGTTAGAGATTTGTAAGTTCGGATTTATTTGAAAGTGAGGGAACGCCGTTCCGTCTACCAAAAAAAAAGTAAGGGAACGCCGTTCCCACAGCACTACACAATATATATATATATATATATACATATATATATATAAGGAGTTTGTATGTGCCATTCCAACAGACGGCAGGAAGTGTCTGAACCCTGTTTCTCCCATCACTGTCCTCTTCATCTGGCCTTTTTACATGTCACGTCTACCCTGTGAGCAGCCCAGCATACTCTCAAATACGCGCTTCTCACTATATTCCTTACTACACACGCATGCATCTTACACACTTCACAGTCTTTTCAAAAAAGGTGTAATTTCAGTAGTCTCGGAGATTCGCGATTGTCCCCTCCTACATTTTCTCAGTAATTGTTTTCAGACTAGTAGCTAAGTTTAACTTTCTTTTAATGACTATTAGTTGCTACTAATCTTCTTCTTCTTCTTCTTATTATTATTATCATTGTTATATATATATATATTAGGGTGATGCAAAAGTGGGGGAGTAAAATTTTTTTGTTTCAAATTTTTGAGATACCCTCTCATTTGGTTTAATTTGGTGGAAAAATGATCCTGGAGAAATTTCGGGTCAAAATTCGAATATTTGGAGGTCGCGCCCGCCATTTGAAAATTTGCTGATTTCCATGACACCCAGGAGGTACAGCAAGCGTCACGTTACTTTTTTTTTGAGTGGAAGTTCCCCACGAGGCCTATCATACCACCTTCCTCTTTTCCATTTGTTCATAAAACAGATACAATACAATAGATATTTATAATAGATACATAGAATGGATATACTCGTAAATTTTACTGTTGCGTCAAAGATACGAGAGTTTTCTTAGTTTTGTCCGGAAGCTTCTTCCGATAATTTGATACAACTTGCAGTAGATATTGCTTCTGTTGTTCATCATTGGTAATTAATTTGTTATAATCTTCAATCAATTTCACTCCTCTTTCAGCAATATCATTAACAACTTTCATGTGATTCACTACGTTCTTTGCAACCCAATAACTCTCATCGAGAAGCCAATCTTCTACTGGTTTGCTCAAGAACGTTGAAGACAATCCGAGTATACTGAAGAAGGACTTTGTGTTAGCAGTTACAAAATCTTCAAGCTGCTTATTGTCAATAGTTTTGATGTCTATTTGTGTCTTCTTTGGAGGATCTGGCTCCGAAGATTTTGTAAGAGCCTCCTTCATTTTTCTTTTGGTGTCAAAGCTGATTTTATCATCAAAGAAAGCCAATGCGATCAACTCTTCTGAGAGATACCACAAATGATTCTTGAATTTTTCTAAAGCAGCATTTGCTAGTTGTTCATTTGTGCTTTTGTAGCTGTGAAGATTCTTGAGAAGACTCAGATCATTTCGTGGAGCACTTGCTGCGCAGGGTGCTGAAAACCAATGCTTAATATAAATTGAAACAGAAAACCAACAAATTTCTTTTAGATTTCTTTCTTCTATTGCTGTTATTTTGAACTGACTTTTGAACATAAAGATTTTCATTGAATAAATGACTTTCGCCATCCAACGGGCTCTATGATAAGCCCCAGGCTTCCTGAATTTTATTCCAGTCGTTGGAGTACCGCCAAGCAAGATGATTGTCAGTTCCAATAACTCTCTGTAATCGTCGCGAGGTTGATCTTCATTGATTTTTCTTGCTGCAAAGTTGATGATTTCCTCTTTTTCCTTTTGTGGATAATTTTCTAATTTATCGTATGAAGTTAGATTAATCTTATTCCAGTTTGTTTTGAATCTTTTGAATAACTGAATGTCAGGGCCTGATGAAGCCTGTAATGCAGGGGATACCACTGCTTCCAACATGATTTCAAGGATATGGTGTCGACAAGGACCACAACAAATCTTTCTCCATTTTCTGTTCAATTAGGACACAAGCTCCGTTTTTACGACCTGTGTTCGATGCAGTTGTATCGAAACACATGCCTTTTACCTTATCTATTAGATTCCAATCAATGATCGCCTGATGTACTGCATTTGCAGTATCCTTTCCTGTGCCATGATCTATATTTGGCACTCCAAGCAGTTGATCTTCTCCACTGCCAGAGATTAGGACTGGCAACCGATCAACAACCTCATTCCCGGTAATGTCTTCGAGGAGTTTGCCATCCCAATGAACAATCAAGGGTTTGTCAGCTTGAAATTCTTCTTTCAAGTTTTCACTGAACTTCTTTCTTGATTTCTGTCTTGCCCTGCGAATCGATGAGTAGCTAACATTGTAATTCTCTGGATCTTTTCCAACATTTGCGATCGTTGGAATAATTATTAAAGAGGCTGATCGGTCGCTGATCTTAGCAACATCCAATGAGGAAAGCAGATTTTCATTCATAATCTTGAATTTTTTTCTTGGAAGGCCTCTTTTGGATGTTGAGGGCACTTCCAGATCTACTTCTTCTTCCGTAGATGCAGGTGAATCACTGCAGGAACTGCTGCTGCTTGCAAGAACAACTGTTTCATCAAATGCACTTGATTCATGTAACCTTTTCTTATCCATTTTTTCATGTCTCTTCGCAGCTTCCTTTCGACGTTTTTCTTCATCCTTATCAACTGCCATCATTTTACCCTTTCGACCTTCCCTTTGTAGCCGTAGAAACTCTCTATCTTCCTCAATAGTTATTAACTCGTTAGCATTTGCATGCGCAATATCAAAGAGTCCATCCAATTTTTCTTTCCATGTATTCTCTTTCTCTATTGAAAACTTCGATTTTTTTCCTTTGCTCTTCTTCAGCCCTTGCCACTCATCATACAGTTTATTTAATTTCTTCACAACATTACATTTCTGGGTTGTTGGTATTCCTGCTCTCTGCCACACTTCCAATACATCATTAACGGTTGAAGTTAATGCTTCTCTGACAGTTTCATTCTTGATATGTTTATAATTCATGAATAAGGAAATTACTTCTTTCTTTGATGGAAGCTTACTTTGATTCAATTTATCTATTTGTTGACCGATCAGCCAGATATCTGTTGAGCTTCTTGATCTCATTTTTGTCACAATTAAGATAGAGGAAATAGAAGAGAAATTGAGGCGGAGGGACTCACTGATATAGCACCTCTCCTGGACACTGCCACAAGCACACTGCGATACCGATTTCCTTGAACGCTATTTGCTCATATACGCATCACCTACCATTCTGCCTGCAGCAAACCTGCACAAAACCTGCAACCTGCAACAAACCTGCAACAAAAATAAGAACAAATTCAAAAAATTTGATTTTACTCTAATTTTTTGTAATTTTCAAATTTTCAATTGGCGGGCGCGACCTCTGAATGTTATTTGTTTGACCTGGAATTTCTCACAGGGTGTTTTTGTGACAAATTGGAACAAATGAGGGGGTATCCCTAAAAATCCACGATGGTCATGATTTGTGCATCACCCTAATATATATATATATATATATATAACATCCAAATAAGTAGGTTCGGGTAAAAAACTTTCTCAGTAGATGCAATTAAAGAAAACGGGATGTCGAGTTTGTGTGGATTGTCATTTTTAAATAGATTCAGTGGGAGATAGGTACTGAAACTTGAGAGATTTTTCATGAAGAACCTTTCTAGTTGCAGTCATAGCGTCCATTCACATTACTTTAATTAGCATTTCTCTTATTTATCGACTGTTCACAATTCCTCATAACTCTCATAATAAACGTATTTGTTTTCACTTTTCTTTCATGCCAGACAAGTCTCAGTATTTACATCAATCACACAGAATGTTCATGCTTATTGTTTTTGTTACTAGCTGTACCAAACATGTCTTTACAAATTGAAGCGTACCGTTACACAACGTTTAAAATGTTATAATTAATGCTTTATGATATCAGATCTCGTATAAAAAGCATTATTTTCTGTACAAATGGCCACAAAAATACTTTCAATCCTAATATATGTACGTATAGTATGCAACATACGCTTTTCCAACTGTATTGAAAACGTAAAAGTATCATCATGCGATCTTAGATTCTGCAATGACGTAAGTGAGCCTTAACATATAATTTAAAATTATTTAACAGATCTTTCGAGGGAACTGTACATCGATCTCATTATATATATATATATATATATATATATATATATATATATATATATATATATATATATATATATATATATATATATGTACAGGGTGGGCGGAAAGTAGCTCCCTAATTTAAATTACATATAAATTGTGATTGTATTGTTATATTGTTATGGTGTGTTCTCTAAAGTGGTACAATTGTAACGTTCATTTTTTTTTTTCATTTCAGATTGAAGGGTAACAGGGCTGAGCGTTTAACACTGCAGGAGCGTGCCCAGTTGGCGGCACGGTACGAAGTTTGGCAATCTGTCGTTCGAGTTCAAAGATGGTGGCGGGCCATTCACGGACCACGTGCCCAAGTGGACCCGAAAACAATCAAGAACTGCCACTCGAAGCTCATGACCACGGGGTCTGTGGCAGATGTTCGAAGATGTGGTCGCCCTTCGACATCCAGGGCCCAGGAGACGGTGCAGGCAGTTCAGGAAATGTTCGCACGGAGTCCACGAAAGTCAACTCGCCAGGCAGCTCGGGAAAGTGGACTCTCCCGCTACTCTGCGAACTGTGCTGAAGAAGGAGCTGAACTGGCGTGCGTGGAAGCCGCATTACTGCCAATCTCTCTCGGACGAGGACTGCGACATTCGCATGGAGTTCGGGGAAATCATGCTGGCTTGGCATGAAGACTGGCCCCATCTCTTCCGCAACATCCTCTGGAGCGACGAGGCGGTGTTCCACGTCGGAGGCTTTGTCAACCGCCACAATTGCCACTACTGGGCAGGAGAGGATCCCATGGTTACCGCTGAAAAACGGCAGAATCGGTTCAGTGTAACGGTGTGGTGTGGTATGACCTCAGATCAGGTTGTGGGCCCGTTCCTTCTGCGCAACACCATGAATGCTGAGCGGTACCTTGCTATGTTGCGAAACGAGGTCTGGCCGGTTGTCAGCACATGGGAGAACATCGACGATCTGATATTTATGCAAGATGGCGCCCCTCCGCACTTCGCTCTTGTTGTCCGTGAGTGGCTGGATGCCCACTTCCCTGGGCGTTGGATGCGTCGTCGTGGTCCACATCAATGGCCAGCCAGGAGCCCCGACTTGACACCGTGCGACTTCTTTCTTTGGGGGTGGGTAAAGGAAGAAGTCTACCGCACCAAACCGAGGACATTGGAAGAACTGGAGGACCGAATTCGGGAAGTCATGTCCTCCATCCCGCCGGAGTTCCTGCTAAAGTCAGTGGACGCCATTCCTGGGCGGCTCCAGAAGCTGGTGGAAAGAGTTGGAGCCCACATTGAATTTTAGAGAAAACCTACCATGTATGCCTACCTTTTCATATTATTTCTTCTGAAATAAATGGATAATATACGTATTTTTTTACCAATCCAAAATAGGGAGCTACTTTCCGCCCACCCTGTATATATATATATATATATATATATATATATATATATATATATATATATATATATATATATATATATATATATATATAAGAAGTTTGTATGTGGCATCCCAACAGAAGACAGGAAGTGTCCGAATCCTGTTTCTCACATCAGTGTCATCCTCACCCGGCCTTTTTACATGTCTCGTCTACCCTGTGAGCAGTCCAGCACACTCTCAAACACGCGCTTTTTCACTATATTCCTTACTACACACGCATGCATCTTACACACTACACAGTCTTTTCAAAAAGGTGTAATTTTAGTAGTCCAGAAGACTCGCGATTGGCCCCTCCTTCCTGCATGCATCGTATATATTACGAAACAATTTATAAAGTTCTCTCTTATTGCTTTCCTTATTGTAATGGGTATCACAACCGATTTTTCAATATTATTTAAGTATTATGTTGAGCAACATACCCCCCCCCCCCACAGACTTGTTTCTTAGCATAATCATGAAACATGAAACAAGATTATATTAATATACAGGGTGTCCCAGAATTAACTATCTATTTCAATGAAATCGGACAAATTTTTTAAAAACACACTTTTATTTATGTTTATCATGTTTAATATGTGTTAAAAATGTATAAATTTCTAAATTTTTTTCATAATTTTATTTTCATAATTTTTTCATTATCTGGTCCAATGAAAGACCGTCTGAAGTCATAGAATGGCAAAGAGACTCTCCAAAAGTTAACGTGTGGCTTGGAATGACCAAATCCAAAATTTATGGCCCATTCTTCTTTGCGGAGGCAACTGTAACAGGTACCGTCTACCTTGATATGCTTCAGCAGTTTCTCGAACCACAGCTTCTTGATGATGGCATTCTTGATAATGTTGTGTTTCAACAAGATGGAGCACCATAAATTTTGGATTTGGTCATTCCAAGCCACACGTTAACTTTTGGAGAGTCTCTTTGCCATTCTATGACTTCAGACGGTCTTTCATTGGACCAGATAATGAAAAAATTATGAAAATAAAATTATGAAAAAAATTTAGAAATTTATACATTTTTAACACATATTAAACATGATAAACATAAATAAAAGTGTGTTTTTAAAAAATTTGTCCGATTTCATTGAAATAGATAGTTAATTCTGGGACACCCTGTATATGAAAATGAAAAGGTTTATTGGCAGACTATAGTCCATATGACAAATATTATTAATACAATGACAGTTCATACACTAAGGATAGAAATATATACAATTGATTAGAAATAATACTGCACTGTCGAAGTTAAGTGGAGCTACAGACAGACGTTTTCGTACCAAGAAGTCCATAGCTTAGAAGATAAATGGCAGGACTCATGGATAGCTTGGATGATCGGGTTGGTTGACTTTTTAATTCTTTGCATTAGACTGTGTTCAGCACGTCTTGTTACCTCCGGGAAGCTCGGAACATTGCGCGTAGCAAACATTTGCGAAGCTGAGCATCTCGGGGGTAATTTATGTAAGAGTCTAAAAGACCTGTTGTACATCAAATTTAGGGTTCTGCCAGAACCTTTTTTATAATTCACCCAGAGTTGCTGACCGTATATATTACTGCAGAAAGCAAGAAAGAGTGTCTTTAGCTTCACTTGTACAGAAACGAAAGTTCCTTATGGTCATGTATGTATATATATATATATATATATATATATATATATAATATATATATATATATATATATTGCTTTCATGTGTGTGTCATATATATATATATATATATATATATATATATATATATCCAAAAGTAGTTTGAAGGCTTATTCCATCTCACGACTGACTATAATTATACACTTTAGAGGAGTTTGAAAATTGCATATATTTAGACAAAAAGTATTAGGTCTTAAGCTGATTTCATGTCAACATCAGCGTGCTTCACTGCCCTTTCAGTCATTGTGACCTTAGATCGTACCAGAACTATGGTCTTGACAAAGCACAATGTGTTAAATTTACCAAACAAGGATTACCTATGTTCAGGACTCTGGACATTTCCATACTCAACATCAACTATGCCCATTTGATAGTACCTTTCTTTATGTACATGCAATAGCATCAATTGGCTAAGCTTTCTCTGAATCGTGTTTGAACTCAGATAAGATTTAATACGCACGATATTACTAAACGAGCGTTCACTACAACACGTAATGGAGGCAGGCATCACTATAATTAACTTTGTTTACGTAATCACAGAGGAGATAAGAAATTACTGGTCAGGTGTCAGTGATTGCGCGTGTGTAACTACATTACGTAGGATTAACTGCTCAAGGGATTCGTGAACACAAAGTTCATACAGAGGTTGTTAGATGAGTATGTAGTGTTGCAGGAAGGAAGTCTGAGCCCTAGAATGAAGTTACACTCACTAATTATGCTGTGGACGTCTATCCTTTGCATCCTCGAGAAGCAAATCTTTACACTGGACATACATTTTGCACTATACTTCGTTAAAACTCTCAGTTATGGGTATTATAATGAGATACAGAGCTTCATAATGTGCCTTTCTGTAATGATCTTCAGATGCATAGCTACCTTCCGGTGGAACACAATCCTCTTCTAGCCTAGCTGGAACTCTTCTAAATCGAGGCTGTGAGGGTACATCTACCTGACAGGAACCTAGTGACTGTACATTCTTTCAGAAAAGACTAGCCCCTTCATCATTGCGCATATTTCAAAGAGTTTTATCAGTCATACCACCAATAGCTTATATATATATATATATATATAATATATATATAGAGAGAGAGAGAGAGAGAGAGAGAGAGAGAGAGAGAGAGAGAGAGAGGTTGCAAAGAATGATGATGCGAAATTTGAATCACAAAATAAGATAGCAGTAAACAGAGTAAAGAGAATAACGGGGCAGATATTGATAGTCTTTAAACGATGGGATAGGAATATAAGGATTCCTATACTGAAAACCCTGATCATACCCAATTTGGAATACTGCTCGGTTCTAACATCCCCATATAAAAAAAAGTACATTAGGCAGCTGTAAGGGATTCAGAGAAGCTTCACAACCAAGATCGATGGGGGGGTGCAAAGAACTAAATTACTGGGAAAGATTATGAAAGCTATTCATATTTTCACTGGAAAGGAGGAGAGAGAGAAACACCATTATTTACACTCGGGAAATAATGAAGAAACTTATCCCTAATCTTACTCTGAACCCTGTAACTTCCTAAACAACGGTGGAAAGTAGAAAAGGAAGACTGCGTCGTGTTCCCAAATTAAAGGCGAGACAGGGAACATCCTTAACCCTGAAAAAAATTAGTTTTGTGGTGAGACGACCAAAACTGTCTAAACAAAAGCCCCTCGACCAAGACAAGCCTAGAGGGGACACCAGCCTGACCTTCGTGTGAAGAGAGAACTACGCACGGAACCGCAACGTTGCGTATACACACATTTTATTCGTGCATTTATCCGTGATTCACTGTCGTCAATTGAATTAACATAACCTACTAATTGTTACCACTGTACACTTAACCGTGATCGTGACATGGTGCTAGCCGTGATTTGAGGGTGTTTACATTTGGGGGTCTCCTCCCGCCATCCCACACAATGCGTCTCAGTCAATGTCTCTCAGCGCAGCCAAAGACAATATTACGGACGATACAAAGATCAGCAGAAAAATCAACGAGTGGTACAAAACTTCAAAATAAATCCAATTACCTTCCAAACAACACAGGACAATAGGAAAGTCAGAATGTGTAGTGTCCCCAAACTAAAGGCCTGACAAGAGACCTCCTCAACACTGAAGGAAATCAGCCTGGTTGTCAGTGGGCCAAGACATTTTAACCAGCTTCACCTTCATGTGAAGAGAGACCGACGCAGAGGGGGGGGGGCACTACCATCGAGTATAGCAATTTAACTTGAAGTAGTAGCATTATTAAATATTTAAATTAAATAGATGATTCTTTCGCAATAAAAATTAGGTGGTAACCTACATCTTAACACATAGCTATCATATCTACAGCTAATTACGCAAAAGTACATTTCTCTTTCATATTGAGTTGCCAGATAGCAATATTTATTAAATTAAACCATATATTAATCATCCATTTAAATATATGGTTTAATTTAATAAATATTGCTATCTGGCAACTCAATATGAAAGAGAAATGTACTTTTGCGTAATTAGCTGTAGATATGATAGCTATGTGTTAAGATGTAGGTTACCACCTAATTTTTATTGCGAAAGAATCATCTATTTAATTTAAATATTTAATAATGCTACTACTTCAAGTTAAATTGCTATACTCGATGGTAGTGCCCCCCCACTCTGCGTCGGTCTCTCTTCACATGAAGGTGAAGCTGGTTAAAATGTCTAGGCCCACTGACAACCAGGCTGATTTCCTTCAGTGTTGAGGAGGTCTCTTGTCAGGCCTTTAGTTTGGGGACACTACACATTCTGACTTTCCTATTGTCCTGTGTTGTTTGGAAGGTAATTGGATTTATTTTGAAGTTTTGTACCACTCGTTGATTTTTCTGCTGATCTTTGTATCGTCCGTAATATTGTCTTTGGCTGCGCTGAGAGACATTGACTGAGACGCATTGTGTGGGATGGCGGGAGGAGACCCCCAAATGTAAACACCCTCAAATCACGGCTAGCACCATGTCACGATCACGGTTAAGTGTACAGTGGTAACAATTAGTAGGTTATGTTAATTCAATTGACGACAGTGAATCACGGATAAATGCACGAATAAAATGTGTGTGTATACGCAACGTTGCGGTTCCGTGCGTAGTTCTCTCTTCACACGAAGGTCAGGCTGGTGTCCCCTCTAGGCCTGTCTTGGTCGAGGGGCGAGTGCTTTCTTGTACTCTCCACCTCACATAGCCATGTACGTCCCGTTCATCGGGGATTGTTCTGAGCCAGGCGTCTAATCATCTTTTGAAGATGTCCACAGCAACTCCCTTCATGTTCCTTAGGTCTTTGGGCTTTTGTTTAGACAGTTTTGGTCGTCTCACCACAAAACTAATTTTTTCAGGGTTAAGGATGTTCCCTGTCTCGCCTTTAATTTGGGAACACGACGCAGTCTTCCTTTTCTACTTTCCACCGTTGTTTAGGAAGTTACAGGGTTCAGAGTAAGATTAGGGATAAGTTTCTTCATTATTTCCCGAGTGTAAATAATGGTGTTTCTCTCTCTCCTCCTTTCCAGTGAAAATATGAATAGCTTTCATAATCTTTCCCAGTAATTTAGTTCTTTGCACCCCCCATCGATCTTGGTTGTGAAGCTTCTCTGAATCCCTTACAGCTGCCTAATGTCCTTTTTTTTATATGGGGATGTTAGAACCGAGCAGTATTCCAATTTGGGTATGATCAGGGTTTTCAGTATAGGAATCCTTATATTCCTATCCCATCGTTTAAAGACTATCAATATCTGCCCCGTTATTCTCTTTACTCTGTTTACTGCTATCTTATTTTGTGATTCAAATTTCACATCATCATTCTTTGCAACCTCTCTCTCTCTCTCTCTCTCTCTCTCTCTCTCTCTCTCCTCTCTCTCTCTCTCTCTCTCTCTCTTCTCTCTCTCTCTCTCTCTCTCTCTCTCTCTCTCTCTCTATCTATATATATATATATATATATATATATATATATATGTGTGTGTGTGTGTGTGTATATATATATATATATAAGCTATTGGTGGTATGACTGATAAAACTCTTTGAAATATGTGCAATGATGAAGGGGCTAGTCTTTTCTGAAAGAATGTACAGTCACTAGGTTCCTGTCAGGTAGATGTACCCTCACAGCCTCGATTTAGAAGAGTTCCAGCTAGGCTAGAAGAGGATTGTGTTCCACCGGAAGGTAGCTATGCATCTGAAGATCATTACAGAAAGGCACATTATGAAGCTCTGTATCTCATTATAATACCCATAACTGAGAGTTTTAACGAAGTATAGTGCAAAATGTATGTCCAGTGTAAAGATTTGCTTCTCGAGGATGCAAAGGATAGACGTCCACAGCATAATTAGTGAGTGTAACTTCATTCTAGGGCTCAGACTTCCTTCCTGCAACACTACATACTCATCTAACAATCTCTGTATGAACTTTGTGTTCACGAATCCCTTGAGCAGTTAATCCTACGTAATGTAGTTACACACGCGCAATCACTGACACCTGACCAGTAATTTCTTATCTCCTCTGTGATTACGTAAACAAAGTTAATTATAGTGATGCCTGCCTCCATTACGTGTTGTAGTGAACGCTCGTTTAGTAATATCGTGCGTATTAAATCTTATCTGAGTTCAAACACGATTCAGAGAAAGCTTAGCCAATTGATGCTATTGCATGTACATAAAGAAAGGTACTATCAAATGGGCATAGTTGATGTTGAGTATGGAAATGTCCAGAGTCCTGAACATAGGTAATCCTTGTTTGGTAAATTTAACACATTGTGCTTTGTCAAGACCATAGTTCTGGTACGATCTAAGGTCACAATGACTGAAAGGGCAGTGAAGCACGCTGATGTTGACATGAAATCAGCTTAAGACCTAATACTTTTTGTCTAAATATATGCAATTTTCAAACTCCTCTAAAGTGTATAATTATAGTCAGTCGTGAGATGGAATAAGCCTTCAAACTACTTTTGGATTATATATATATATATATATATATATATATAGACACACACATGAAAGCAATATATATATATATATATTGCTTTCATGTGTGTGTCATATATACAGGGTGGGCCGTAAGTTTCCATACATAGGAAAAATAAACATTTTTTTATGGACAACCATTTTATTTATATAATATGCTCTACATGGTTGCCATTGTTTTGAAAACACATTTCAATACGTGTTCCCCACTGTTGATGAACACGCATTAGCACAGGTGACGTTATGCTTGTAATGGCGTTGGTGATACGTTCCTTTAGATGATTTATGTCTCGTATCTTTTCCTGATACAACATGGCCTTCAAGTGCCCCCAAAGATAGAAATCAAGGGGGGTGAGATCTGGGGATCTGGGAGGCCACTCCACAGGACCACGCCGACCAATCCAAGCATCCGGAAACTGCTGATCCAAATACAGACGCACGTGAAGACCATAATGAGGTGGAGCTCCATCTTGCTGGAAGTAAACTGGGAAGTTACCTTCCTCGTTTAGCAGGGATGGGAAAATCTCTTCTTGCAACATGTTAAGATACCTTTCGGCATTAAGATTTCCACTGACAAAAATTGGTCCAATAATTCTGTCACCCCATATCCCGGCCCACACCATCACTTTACCGGCACCTTGCATCTTCGTCGGACTCAGCCAGTTAGGGTTAGCATTACTCCAATAACGTATGCTTTGCCGATTAACCTCTCCATTGACGTAAAAATTTGCTTCATCAGTAAACAAGATCTTACGTCAAACGCATATTCTTAGGGTATCTGAAACATAAAAACAAACGTTTAATTTTTCCTATGTATGGAAACTTACGGCCCACCCTGTATATATATATATATATATATATATATATATATATATATATACATGACCATAAGGAACTTTCGTTTCTGTACAAGTGAAGCTAAAGGCACTCTTTCGTGCTTTCTGCAGTAATATATACGGTCAGCAACTCTGGGTGAATTATAAAAAAGGTTCTGGCAGAACCCTAAATTTGATGTACAACAGGTCTTTTAGACTCTTACATAAATTACCCCCGAGATGCTCAGCTTCGCAAATGTTTGCTACCCGCAATGTTCCGAGCTTCCCGGAGGTAACAAGACGTGCTCAACACAGTCTAATGCAAAGAATTAAAAAGTCAACCAACCCGATCATCCAAGCTATCCATGAGTCCTGCCATTTATCCTCTAAGCTATGGACTTCTTGGTACGAAAACGTCTGTCTGTAGCTCCACTTAACTTCGACAGTGCAGTATTATTTCTAATCAATTGTATATATTTCTATCCTTAGTGTATGAACTGTCATTGTATTAATAATATTTGTCATATGGACTATAGTCTGCCAATAAACCTTTTCATTTCATTTTCATATATATTAATATAATCTTGTTTCATGTTTCATGATTATGCTAAGAAACAAGTCTGTGGGGGGGGGGGGGGGTTATGTTGCTCAACATAATACTTAAATAATATTGAAAAATCGGTTGTGATACCCATTACAATAAGGAAAGCAATACGAGAGAACTTTATAAATTGTTTCGTAATATATACGATGCATGCAGGAAGGAGGGGCCAATCGCGAGTCTTCTGGACTACTAAAATTACACCTTTTTGAAAAGACTGTGTAGTGTGTAAGATGCATGCGTGTGTAGTAAGGAATATAGTGAAAAAGCGCGTGTTTGAGAGTGTGCTGGACTGCTCACAGGGTAGACGAGACATGTAAAAAGGCCAGGTGAGGATGACAGTGATGTGAGAAACAGGATTCGGACACTTCCTGTCTTCTGTTGGAATGCCACATACAAACTCCTTATATATATATATATATATATATAATGAGATCGATGTACAGTTCCCTCGAAAGATGTTAAATAATTTTAAATTATATGTTAAGGCTCACTTACGTCATTGCAGAATCTAAGATCGCATGATGATACTTTTACGTTTTCAATACAGTTGGAAAAGCGTATGTTGCATACTATACGTACATATATTAGGATTGAAAGTATTTTTGTGGCCATTTGTACAGAAAATAATGCTTTTTATACGAGATCTGATATCATAAAGCATTAATTATAACATTTTAAACGTTGTGTAACGGTACGCTTCAATTTGTAAAGACATGTTTGGTACAGCTAGTAACAAAAACAATAAGCATGAACATTCTGTGTGATTGATGTAAATACTGAGACTTGTCTGGCATGAAAGAAAAGTGAAAACAAATACGTTTATTATGAGAGTTATGAGGAATTGTGAACAGTCGATAAATAAGAGAAATGCTAATTAAAGTAATGTGAATGGACGCTATGACTGCAACTAGAAAGGTTCTTCATGAAAAATCTCTCAAGTTTCAGTACCTATCTCCCACTGAATCTATTTAAAAATGACAATCCACACAAACTCGACATCCCGTTTTCTTTAATTGCATCTACTGAGAAAGTTTTTTACCCGAACCTACTTATTTGGATGTTATATATATATATATATAACAATGATAATAATAATAAGAAGAAGAAGATTAGTAGCAACTAATAGTCATTAAAAGAGTTAAACTTAGCTACTAGTCTGAAAACAATTACTGAGAAAATGTAGGAGGGGACAATCGCGAATCTCCGAGACTACTGAAATTACACCTTTTTTGAAAAGACTGTGTAGTGTGTAAGATGCATGCGTGTGTAGTAAGGAATATAGTGAGAAGCGCGTATTTGAGAGTATGCTGGGCTGCTCACAGGGTAGACGTGACATGTAAAAAGGCCAGATGAAGAGGACAGTGATGGGAGAAACAGGGTTCAGACACTTCCTGCCGTCTGTTGGAATGGCACATACAAACTCCTTATATATATATATATATATATATATATATATATATATATATATATATATATATATATATATATATATTGTGTAGTGCTGTGGGAACGGCGTTCCCTTACTTTTTTTTGGTAGACGGAACGGCGTTCCCTCACTATTTCAAATAAATCCGAACTTACAAATCTCTAACGTCATGAAATTTTAATTCCCACCCCTAGAAGAAATATAAGAATCATTAACTGTTTCATTTCTTTTAGCTTCGACTGAGGCAATGCTAGCCTATAAAGATCTGATGAAACAGTCACCACGGCGTACCAGTTAACTTTTTTTTAGTTAATCATTCCAGTTGTTAGCTATTTTTATTGATCGTACTGGATGTCATATATCTAATGACACTGGAAATACTGCATCTTCAACCTTGGAATATATCCTAATATCCAGTGCATATGACCTCAAAATATCCCTGAAATTGGTCAGATTTCAAAAGATTTCCCGGGGGCTTACAGTGCCCCCGGACCCCCAGCTGTATGGGCTCGCCGCGCTCGCTATTGCCCCCCCCCCGCATCGGAGTAACACTTTCAAAATGCGTTCCCTCACTTCTTTATTTAGCACTACACCACTCTATAATATATATATATATATATATATATATATATATATATATATATATATATATTTAAATTGAACTCGTGTAAATATGTATGGCGGTTATTATGAGTCAGAAGTTATAATGAGATCGAGGTACAGTTCCCTCAAATGATCTGTTAAATAATTTTAAATTAAATGTTAGGGCTCACGTCATTGCGGAAACTAAGATCGCATGATGATACTTTTACGTTTTTAATACAGGTGAAAAGGCGTATGTTGCATACTATACGTACATATATTAGGATTGAAAGTATTTTTGCGGCCATTTGTACAGAAAATAATGCTTTTTATACGAGATCTGATATCATAAAGCATTAATTATAACATTTTAAACGTTGTGTAACGGTAGGCTTCAGTCTGTAAAGACATGATTGGTACAGCTAATGACAAAAACAATAAGCATGAACATTCTGTGTGATTGATGTAGTGACCTGACTGGTGTGAAAACAAATACGTTTATTATGAGAATTATGAGGAATTGTGAACAGCCGTTAAATTAGAGAAATGATAATTAAAGTAATGTGAATAGTCCTAACTATAACTACAAGTAGAAAGGTTCTTAATGAAAAATCTCTCAACTTTCAGTACCTATTTCCCGCTGCATCTATTTAAAAATGACAACCCACATAAATTCGACATCCCGTTTTCTTTAATTGCATCTAATAAGAAATTTTTTTACCCGAACCTACTTATTGGATGTTATATATATATATATATATATTATATATATATATATATATATGATAATAATAATAATAACAAGATTAGTTGCAGCTAATAGTCTTTAGAAGAAAGTTAAACTTAACAACTAACCTGAAAACAATTACTGAGAGAAATATATAGCAAGATTGGGGGTATAGTTGCCAGATGCTTTTATTACGAAGGGAATTGAAATCAATATTTAATTTAAATACTCTTAACACGTGTACATATATATATGTAATAATAACAATAAATCAATATTAGTAATAATATTTAAGTGGATGTTTAGAGGAGGATAACAGAATTGATGCTTCAGTTTCAAAGCTGTGTTACGCAGCTTGATGTTCTTTTTAACATATGCAATTTTATAACGAAATTTGCTGTATAGTAAAATTATTAATTCACATACCAGAAGATAGCATGTGAAAGTGAATGTAATGGTATATATCGGTGTAAATAACAGAAAACTACAGGGTGGGCCGTAAGTTTCCATACATAGGAAAAATAAAAAAAAATTTATGGACAACCATTTTTATTTATATAATATGCTCTACATGGTTGCCATTGTTTTGAAAACACATTTCAATACGTGTTCCCCACTGTTGATGAACACGCATTAGCACAGTTGACGTTATGCTTGTAATGGCGTTGGTGATACGTTCCTTTAGATGATTTATGTCTCGTATCCTTTTCTGATACACCATGGCCTTCAAGTGCCCCCAAAGATAGAAATCAAGGGGGGTGAGATCTGGGGATCTGGGAGGCCACTCCACAGGACCACGCCGACCAATCCAAGCATCCGGAAACTGCTGATCCAAATACCGACGCACGTGAAGACCATAATGAGGTGGAGCTCCATCTTGCTGGAAGTAAACTGGGAAGTTACCTTCCTCGTTTAGCAGGGATGGGAAAATCTCTTCTTGCAACATGTTAAGATACCTTTCGGCATTAAGATTTCCACTGACAAAAATTGGTCCAATAATTCTGTCACCCCATATCCCGGCCCACACCATCACTTTACCGGCACCTTGCATCTTCGTCGGACTCAGCCAGTTAGGGTTAGCATTACTCCAATAACGTATGTTTTGCCGATTAACCTCTCCATTGACGTAAAAATTTGCTTCATCAGTAAACAAGATCTTACGTCAAACGCATATTCTTAGGGTATCTGAAACATAAAAACAAACGTTTAATTTTTCCTATGTATGGAAACTTACGGCCCACCCTGTACATATTTAAAAGTAAATAAACAAATATGAGTGTACTATATGTATATATTGTATTTGAAGGTCATCTCGTTTGAAAATAAGCCAGTTTCCCTTAAAAAAGAGATAAATTAATTTATTTAAATTATAATAATAAATATTCATTTTATTTTTCATAATACAGATATTAAACAAAGAACTTGTTTTTCGATTTAAAATATGATCACTCTGATTTTCATTTATGTATTGTTCGCAATTTGTTAACAGACGAAAATTGGGTGTTAATGCGCAATCTCGTTAGGCCTATTAAAACTTTTCAGATATTCGTTTCCATTTCTACTGTCTTCTAACTTGCCTGAACAGAAAGTACTTGAATGTATGTATGTTTTTTTCATGTTTGTTCTTGTTTGCCTCATGAAAGAACGTTTTTGAAGGAGGAAGGCGAGGCTCAATCCTTTCTTAAATTTTTTTGAAGGAAGGTGAAGACGAAGCATTTTTAAAATTTAATTTTTTTAAATTTATTTTTAAATTTTTTTTAAATTTTTTTTTTTTTGACCGCCATGAAAGACGGTGAGGGGGGAAATTTTCAAATTGATCCATTGCTGTCCGACATTTTGCCACTATACTACTTATGCCGATGATATGGTGTTAATAAGTCCCTCTGTTAAAGGTCTGGATCGGCTACTAAAAGTCTGCGAAGTGTATTCGCAGAAACATGATATTCTTTTTAATGTTACAAAAACTAAGGTTATGCAATTTCATCCTAAAAGCTGTAATCAGCCAGCTGATATAAGGTTTAAAATGAATGGTGAAGTAATTGAGGAAGTACAAGAGTTTAAGTATTTGGGTCAAACTATTACCAGCTCCTTGAGTGATGACTCGGATATAAGAAAACAATCTCGAAGCCTGTGTGCTAAAGCGAATATGACCATAAGGAACTTTCGTTTCTGTACAAGTGAAGCTAAAGACACACTCTTTCGTACTTTCTGCAGTAATATATACGGTCAGCAACTCTGGGTGAATTATAAAAAAGGTTCTGGCAGAACCCTAAATTTGCTGTACAACAGGTCGTTTAGACTCTTACATAAATTACCCCCGAGATGCTCAGCTTCGCAAATGTTTGCAACCCGCAATGTTCCGAGCTTCCCGGAGGTAACAAGACATGCTCAACACAGTCTAATGCAAAGAATTAAAAAATCAACCAACCCGATCATCCAAGCTATCCATGAGTCCTGCCATTTATCCTCAAAGCTATGGACTTTTTGGTACGAAAACGTCTGTCTGTAGCTCCACTTAACTTTGACAGTGCAGTATTATTTCTAATCAATTGTATATATTTTTATCCTTAGTGTATGAACTGTCATTGTATTAATAATATTTGTCATATGGACTATAGTCTGCCAATAAACCTTTTCATTTTCATTTTCAATACCCTCTAGCTAAGTCCTTAAATGCATTCAGTTAAAATCCAATGTGGAAACTCATCAGGATTTTTTTTTCCATCTTCATGATGGGAGTAAAAAAAAGGTGAAACATCACGTTCATCCCACTTAGTGTGGGGAAATGACAACACTTTAAACAGATCACTGGACTTCAAACAATGATAAACTATAACTTACTGGAATATACGGCCTACTTTCGCTTTTAGGGTCTGAGAAATCGCAATAAACGAGATGCCGCAAGTCACTTTCTGTTACCTGTAAAAACAAGTCATGAATACCTTATATATATATATATATATATATATATGCTACGTCGTGGCCAATGTCGTAACACCGGTTCTGAACCGGAGATCAGCGAAATTAAGCGACATTGGGCCTGGGTAGTAGTTGGATGGGAGACCGTCCTCCGCGCCGGGATTATGTAGCGACCCGTGGTTCGGATCCCACGTAAAGCTGTAGGTCCCCTCCGTCATATGATCTTAGATGTTGCGAAGGAGGTTAAACAACCCCAATAAAAGAAAAATAATATATATGTATATGTATGTATGTATGTATGTATGTATTTTCTGTTATTAAACAAGTTAATTTTTCTTTTAACTATTTTAGCAGTAGTAGAAAACTGCCTGAGGCAGGTACGGAAAAAGGTTGAAGAAAATACCTTGACCTTGGAAGAGTAGCCAAGGAAATTTTACAGGGAAGTGGATAATATACAAATTAGCTCTATAATTACGCAATGCACACATAGAAACCGTGCACACATAGAAACCGTGCAGACGAACTCTTGCAGGGTTACGTTATAGTATTTCAGTCTTAAACCATGAGAGTATTCAGAACTTTGTCCAGCATATTTTTAAACATATTTACACTTTGGCTTGAAACAACCTCCGAGGGAAGTTGATTCCAGATATTAACTATTTTATAGGAGAAGAAATTGCCGCAGACAGAGGTCCTAAATGTTTTTAGTTTCAGTTTAAAACCATTATTTCTTGCCGGATTGGTATTAAATGAGAAAAAATTCCTGTAGTTTACTCTGTCTATTCCATTGAGCTTCTTGAAAACTTCAATAAGCTGACCGCGCAACCTCCTGGTCTCTTAGGTAAACAGATTTAGGCGCTCCAATCTCCGTTAATAGTTTTGCATTCTCATTAAAGGGATTAATTTTGTCGCCCTTGTTTGTACCCTTTCCAACCTTTCTATATCCGATATATACAGTATATATATATGATACTGCATAACTCGGAATCTAAAAATTCAGGACTGACAACTCTCAATGCTCTAAGAAATATAGCAGAGAAAACAGAAGATTTAATCGAGGGATGATGGTCAGAATAAAAATGCACATAAGAGTTATTATTAGTAGGCTTACGAAAAACTTCAAATTTGAACTGATTCAAGCATCTCCGAATTTTTAGATCCAGAAAAGATAGGCTTCCATCATTTTCTTTTTCAACCGTGAACTTAATAGATGGGACTAAATTGTTGAGACTACCAAGAAATAAGTCAACATCCAAATTGTTAGGCCAAAGGCATAAAATATCATCTATATAGCTATACCAAACAAGGTTAAAATTAACAGTAGTAGGCAACATTCTACTCTCAAAAAATTTCATATATAAGTTAGCTAATACCGGTGAGAGGGTATTTCCCATCGCCAATCCAAACGACATTGCATAAAACTTATTTTCAAACTGAAATTTACAATCTTTGACGCAAAACTTAATTAACTCAATAAGAGTGTTATGTTGAACAGGGAAAGAATATTCAGAGATCTTATCTTTTAAAAAATCAAGTAGGTCATCAACAGGGACTTTTGTGAATAAGTTTTTAGATTCCGAGTTATGCAATATCATGAATATTGGTACTAAATTATGTTATCCTATTTCATTTCTAGATAACTGCCTTAGAAAGCCAAGAATAGGTATTATAATAGTGTAACTGTAAAGGAATTTGAGCATAAAAATATCCTTAGCCTACCTTACCATGTTAATTTTCAATATCTTCCGACTTTACTTAAAGCAATTGAGATCAATGTAGTCTTTAAGTATAATAATACTGTTAAATCACGCCTAAAAAGAATAGCCCGGATAACACGGTTGGTTGTATGTATTCGATCGGATGTACACACTGTAACTCAGTATATATAGGCCAAACGGGTAAAACGTTAGACATTAGGGTAAAATAGCACAAATATGCGTGTAGAACAGCAAATAATTCTAGTGTATTGTTTAACCATATGTATAGATGTAATCATAGTATCAAGTGGGATACTTCTAAAGCGCTTGTAAAAAATACAGACATAATTGAAAGGAATATTCTAAAATGTGCATTTATCCATTTTAAAAATAATTTCAATAACAGTGCGGAAATGTATAAAATTGACAATATCCTGTTAAAATACTTTTTGCCTCTAAAAAAGTATATATTTTTGTCATCTCGCCTTCTCCCTTCATTCCCTGACGAGGTGTACTTCTGAATACACGAAAGACCTTAGAATCATTTTTCTTTTTCCTTGTAGGTTTGCATCATTCATTCATTTCATGTGTTTAATTGTGAAATTCATCCCATATATATATATATACCGTATATATATATATATATAAATATATATACATATTTTTTCATTTGTTTCGTTCGCCCTCCTCATCTTGCGCGGAATATTCTCCTATACAAGCGTCGTTCTTTACGTTAATTATACTGCGTGTTTGCAGTTAAAATGTATATAATGTACGGCATGCGGGAGGTGCCCCCTTGGGGCATTGGTTTCTGCGCGTATGTAGGAGAATTATGGCATTTGATCTAGTGAGGCCCATGGTTATCATATCTGACCGGCAATCGGAAGATCCCGGGTTCGATTTCCGGGTGGTTACCTCATTTTTTCATTTGTTTCATTCTCCCTCCTCATCTTGCGCGGAATATTCTCCTATTTACAAGCGTCGTTCTTTACGTTAATTATACTGCGTGTTTGCAGTTAAAAAAAAAAAATATATATATATAAACAACTAGTCTCGTAAAAAGCGAGTAAAGTTGCTGAAGTAAATAAAAGCGCTCCAGCAGAGAAAAGGTGCTGGAAGGTCAACTGGAAGAAGTAAATGCATGAGAGAAATAGACTAGAAAACAAAAAGAAAAGACAATAATAAATAAGTGATGTGTAAATACTGCAGAGGAGGATTATGAAAATATGGTTTCGCATGCGTGCATTACCGTCCAAAGAAACCTTTCAATATCATGAAGAAAGGAATCTGTTAATACGATTATAACTGCAGATATTTTCTCGGAGATACGCCTAAGTTTTCTATAATAAAAAGAAGTGTATACTGTACACGCTTAGCATCTCTCTTAACTTCACATCAAAGGGACCAAAGGAGAGATATCATGGAAGTGGGGGTACATGTTTTCGTTATCGCCTAAGTTGGAATAAATTAATAAAGATAACGATTTTTTAAAAGGATTGAGAGACCTAACAACACGCGCGCGCGCGCAGTCTCACACACACACACACATATATATATATATTATATATATATATATATATATATACTGTATATACACCTTATCAGAACCTCAATAGA
Organism: Bathynomus jamesi; assembly: GCA_023014485.1. Lineage (NCBI taxonomy): Eukaryota > Metazoa > Arthropoda > Malacostraca > Isopoda > Cirolanidae > Bathynomus > Bathynomus jamesi. Next base: position 198,412 of record JAJOZX010002735.1, read on the forward strand.
AATGCGCATAATTTGGTTCTTCATCAGCGAAACAAGTTACATAAACATTTCTTCTATCATACGCAGCAACAAAATATACACCACCAACAACGGTATCCAACAATCGAGCATTCACTTCACAAACGCTAAAAACAACTAAATACACAAACCACTGATGCTACGTTAAAATTAGTGGTGTACAAATTAATCGGCATCGGTAGAATCAGCCATTTTTGGTGCATCGGCCAAATTTAGCCGATTCCTTTTACCGATTCTTTGAAATTTTAAAATTTTCATTAGAAAACAAAGTCTATATTTACAGAAAATTGAACATACGAAAACGCTATTTATGATAATTTATACTAATTTTAAAATGCAACTGTATAAAATATACATTACATTCACGAAAAAGGCAAAGCTTAAGTGAAGTTACTCATAAATTTACATTTTCTCTAACGAGCTAATCTCTAAATATCATAAACTACTGTAATCTCCCACTCTATATTAATAATAATTTTATATTATACTTTATAATTTTTCTATTAACCCTTTAATTTTAGGCGCTAAAATTTTTTTCAGATCTCTCTCATTTTGACACGCTTAATTAAGCTGTGCTTGTGGTCGCAATTCAGCAACGACCGCGCTTAAAGGGTTAAACCATCTTATTATGTTTATTTTATTTTAAATATTTAATAATTTTATAAACCCAAATTGTATATCCATTTCTTTATTCAAATGGTCCACAAGGGCTTCAAATGTTGATGAATTTTTTTTTTTTTGGACATTGTTGAAGAAAGAAAATACGTTCAATATGAGGAAAACAAATTTAAATATTTGTATTCAAATTATGAAACTAAAATAAAATTATTTTGTCATTTTACTGAATAATAAAACTACTTAACATCACTTTTAGCTACGGTATATGAATAACAAATTCTGGTACTGTTTATTGTGGAGTGAGCTAAATAAAAGCATTTAAACATATTTGAAATGTAAAAATATGAAAATTGAAAGTTTTCACACAAGATTAGTATAATTTATGAATCGATATTTTTGAAGTCTAGGCAAAGAATCGGCATCGGCTAAAATTTGTAATCGGTAGACCCCTAATTAAAATATAATGAAAGGTGAACGCACAAGATAAAAGGAGAATTAACCTCAAACCTCAAATTTGAAAAAACAGCCGTCATTTAAAGTAATTACGAATCTTTTAATATATATATATATATACTACACGAGGTAACGATAACATCCAAGCGTTTAATTTCCTCACAACGTGGTGATGTGTGCCCCAAGAATCATCTGAACCGAAGCAGAAACAGAATAAGCGGCCAACTCAACTCCATCCGATGCAAGGAACCGGGAGCGAACCAGCGCCACACCACTGTAACCACTGAACTAACGGGCGTCACAGATAGATATATCCAAAGGATGTATTAAGAGTCATAATTTCTACAGGACTTAATAGAGGAAACGAATAAAGACAATCTGTTTACAACAGAGCTCTGCATAAATGTGGGATTGAATGGGAAAATTATATTCGAAGCTCTGAAGTAAAACAAAAAAGTCCATGTTTAAAGCAGACATTAACCAGAATAAAAGGGAGGATGCTGTATTTATCTTAAAAAAAATATCAACACAGTTGAAATACTTATACTGAAAATTATAGAATTAAATCTGCTAATCGTAGGTGTTTACGGGTCTCCAAAAGCATCGGAAAGTGACTAAGTTTGCTATATATGAAAATATGTAGCATTTTAATATACAGACTTTAAATTCCCTTTCACTACATGGGAGACAGGTAATCGTGTGTTTTATAATAAACAATTTTCAAGCAAATACATACATAAAAGGAAGACGGAATTCAGGCACAGATGCTGTTGAAACTTATAAAGAAATCTACCCTTATTCAAAACGTTACCGAGACTACACCAAAGGAGAATGTATTGGATCCGATTACTGTAACAGCGACATTATAATTAATTTAGACTTTAGGCAAACGGAAGTTTCGGACCGTAACTTTATAGAAATGAAATTACGTGGAAAAACAAAATTTGTTCAAAGGATAAGGTAGGCCTATTTGAAAGACAATCTGAATTCAAACAAAATTGATTAAGAAATCCTGAATGTAAAAATAAGAACTTTACTGGAAAATTTTACTTTAGGATAAAACGTCAGAAGAAAACCTCTCGATAGTAAAATACGAAACAGAACCAATGTTATTAAAATATACCAAAAGGCCTGAAAAAAAGAGAAAAGTAAAATCGAAACAAAGAAAAGCTCAAAACAAGTGAAAATAATGATGATAGGGGTTGTTTAATCTCCTCCTAAGGTCATATGACGGAGGGGACCTGCAATTTTACGTGGGATCCGAACCACGGGTCGCGACATAACCTGGACGCAGAGGAGGGTCTCCCATCCAACTACTACCCAGACCCCAGTAACTTCGCTGATCGACGTGAAGCGGTGTAACAACACTGGCCACGACGTAGCCCAAACAAATGAAAAGAAAAATTGGAAAATAAATAGAGTGAAATAGAAACGAATTTCAAACTGACATTCATTAAGAAATTGCTTGATAAATAATAAGAATCAGGACATATTAAAAATAATGCAAAATATTTTAAATGTTTTAACTTTTGCAAAAGAAAGACGAAGTGCAGTTGGAAAAACACATAATGAAGATGATACAAGTGTTCCAAAAGATATGAGCGAAATGCATAATGATCAATTTAATTCAGAACTTAGTCTGCGCAAACCGGATCTGAAGATCGAAAATCCAAATATTTCATTACCCTTTCGGTACTGCATGTGCGGACGGAATTTATGTCCCACAGACGGCGTTTCTTTTACGCCCATTCAAATGCGGGCGTGAAAATTAGATCGTACGTCGTACGCAGTTAGGACTTAAAGGGTTAAACAGATGCTCAAGAATTAAGGACTCATTGAAGCTGAAACTTTCTCCGTGATGTTGATTTCTTAGAACGGAAAGCTAGAGAATGACACATGAAATGCAAAATTTTTGAAATTAAAAGAAAGTATGGCGAAGCTGTTATGTATATTGTGTAAGCAGTAGGGCATCTCTAAACACTGGCTAGATCCCGCACTCTTTAAAAAATATAAACATTGTTCCCATTTATGAAGGGAAAAACGGGTAACATTCGTGTTCCATATTCCCCCAATAAAACGGAGGTAGCCAGGGTTACCTTTGCCAAAGTCAGTTAAAAGGGAGGTGGCCGGCCTGCCACTTCATCGTGACTAAGATACAGAAAAGACAACCGCCCAGCTCTAGGCAGTACTGGGGTTCGAACTCACGACTCAGAGGAGTCACAGCACTGCCAGGAAATAAATAAAATAAAATAAATAAATATTATATAGTCGTATACACGTCACATCTTATAAACTGCTTTGAAAGATTAGACATAAAATTGCATACTGCTTAGAAGAAAAGCAAGTGCGTAGCTCCAAGATTGTTGTGCTTCAACATACCTAAAGACAAGTTTAAGTTAAGTTCTTAATTTTTAGACTTGTTTTCTCGTTGACCTGACGAAAGATCGAGGTGTCGGTCTGATACATATCATTTCCTTGCTGTTTTTGAGTCTTTTATGGCTTGTAACTTATGTTATTAATGTCATTTTAATGGCTTTAACTTTATTTTTGATTCGTGAGAGCAAATCAAAATGGCGCCTGTTATTGATGCACTTATTGTTAATATGCCGAGAGAACAAATCGAATTTCTCACGGCTGAGGAGATTTCATCGATTGAGATTGATTTATTTTGAGTTAACTGCTTCTGGCTCCTTTTAAAACTCCTTGAAAACAAAACGGAAAAACTCTTAATAAATTTACCTTTCCGTCGCCATCTTGATCCACATTCGCCATCAGTTGGTTAAAGTCTGTTTTCAGATGCTTTGAACACGCATCGGCGACCTTCTCCAGGAGCCACTCACGGTCTTTGGAGTCAACGAGTCGGTCGTAGAACACACGGAAGACTTCGTGGACCCACAATTGTTTCATGCAGCTCACTTCGCTCATTGTTTCCGGTACCGACAGGAGAACTCCCTACGAAGTAGTGGGGGGGGGGGGGGGCGGGAAAACAAATTATTACCAACATATAATAATAATTTATGTCTCGACTTAAAAATATTTTTAAAAGAAAGAGTAGAAAATAATAATATATAATGGAAAATTATTTTGCGTAAAATGTCGTTACTTTAAGGATTCTCTTGATGATTCCGATAACTGTGACGAGTGGAGAGCGTAATTTTTCTGTATTAAAACTAATTAAAACATGCTTCAGATCGTCAATGTCGCAGTTACGGTTGTCAGGTCTTGTAATGATATCGACAGATCAAGAATTTGAGCAGGACTTGGATGTTTCGGATATTATTCGAGATTTCGTACAGCTCAAGACGAGAAACATGACATTTTGTTAGCCAGTTCTTTAATTAATTCTTCGTGCATCCACTTTGCTCTTTAAATTGTCATGAAAATGTCTTTTTAGTGTTTTTTTTATGGAATGACTGTTATCCATGTTTATGATTTAATTTTATTAAAATTATTCGTGTAATTTTTATCCTTCAATTATTGATGTACCACTAGTTCCAATAATCGGGATAGACTCGACCACACCTCATTCCGGCTCAGTGTATTTCGATTACTAGAACCGATGCTAACCTGTCTTGCAATTTTAATGTATCTGAAGTAAACTAGTTTAAAGTTCCAAAATTATTATTATTATTATTATTATTATTACAACATTTTCCAATAAGTAACGACATTTTTCCATTAATTAGTGACGATTTACTTTCAACGACAATTTTTTAATGATAAACATTTTCTTTATAAGTATGAATCCTGACTAAGTCTCTCTCTCTTGAGATTTTCCATACCAACTGAAAAGAAACATGATCTAATCAGGCTTACTCAAGACGAGGGCAAACTCATTAAGGAAGCTGTTGATAGTCTGTCTTTGAACTACAGTACTGCAACATCAATAGTTGCTAATTAAAAGAAAAATGTTAGTTCAAAAGAAACTTAAAAAACATCGAGGAAGATCCGCAACACTTGGAAGAATTGATATTAAATGAGCCTACAATTACGTTAAAGGTGATGAAAAGCAAGTTAGAAATAGAGGAACAGTAATAGGGTTAAACGCAATTGCACGATTTCTATACACTTCAAAAATTACATTGAAAAGGGCCTATAAAGAATTAACATATACGAACTCTGTCATTACTACTTCTGAGAGAGAAATGTATACAAACATATGCATCAGGTTTTCCTGAAGTATCGGATAATGAGCAATACATAAATGTTTGGCAAGGAGAGGGAGGGGGGCATTTTGAAGTTTGGCACATGGTGGCAAAATATGTCGGGCCTGCCATGTCTGTGCTATTCCATATATGCCCAGTGCTCTATATTACAAAAAGAAAATTGTCACAAACGTTTGCGCAAAAATGGCAAACACTGAAGTCCTGCGGACATGGACACACCTGAAGAACCACTTTGTACCTATTCTATTAATACTAAATGCTATAATTCACATTTTAGGCATAGTCCTACCTGAATCACCCTACTGTAGTCCCTAAGATTGAATATATAATGGGCTCTCGATGGTGTTGGTCGCAGATGAGCTGTTGTACACCGATAAACCTCCAGAGTTCCATTCACAATTTCCTTAATGCAAGGATCGAACATTTTACTGAAGCCTCTAGTGTCCAGATGCCACAGAAGGATCTTCAAAAATAAGAAAGATATTGCCAATCGTACTGACTACTATATAATCAGTGCAATAATTTATTCCTTTCCCTAATGTGTAAATGTTTTTGGAATTTTAATTTTATATTTTAATACCTTGATAAAAAAAACACACACACACACTAAATCTTTAATTTACCTTGGAGTAAATTGAGCTGATGGTATCATCAGCAAAATCGTTGACTGCAATCACATTAAAGTGTCGTAGGAACCGAGGAGTGAGGTTGATTCTTCCACTATCTCTCAAACTCATTGCACAAATCATCTTTTGTTAATGGAAAATAATAAATAACGCAATTTTCTTTTGCCTTTCAAATTCATTATCTCTTCACTGAAAATTTTAACTTCTTTTATTTGTACAATTTCAAATGAACAGCGATTATGATCTTAATTTCACATTTACACATACGAGTTCCTCCAAGGAAGAAGTGGCTAAGCGTTAAAAGTAGAAAACGCCAGAAAACGCAATGAAAAGTTGTACCAATGTGAAAGTGGAATAATTTTTTAGCTTTTTAAAATATTTCGTCGAAATATGTTCAAACGTTCAAAAGTTACGTCACTTTCAAATTGGTACAACTTTATAAATAGTTTTCTGGCGTTTTTTTACATTTGTCGCTAATCCACTTCTTCCAAGGAGAGATTCGTACGCACGAGGCATATATCAATAAAAACAATACCTGCATATCTTCTAAGTGAATCGGCAGTACTTCCTTACTGATATGGTACCAGGTAGCATGGTCGATAAGTTGCCTCAAGAGTTCTAAAGGTGGAAATGAACCAAAATCATCAGGTTGGGGGAGGTTTACATCATCGATGAACATAATGCATTTTTTGCCTATTGGAGGTCCGTAAACGCCTAAAAGAAGAAAAACGTTTATTATTTTGGTAAAATTTTTACTGAACGATGTGAAATCATGGACAAATACAGGATAATCTGAACACAATCTACAACAGGTACATAATACAAATATTAAAATTTTATAGAGTGGCCCAAATGTAGGTATACAGTTTCATATGTCGATTTTTTTAAAATTCATTTTCCTTTCAGGAAAGGTGCTGAAACATTATTGCAAAATCGGGAAAAGCTGAAACTGTAAGAAGGGAGTGGAATGAAACGTTCAGGATCACAGCGCCAAGCACTTTCAACGAAAGGAAAATGAATTTAAAAAATCAACATATGAAACTGTATACCTACATTTGGCCACTGTGTGTGTGTGTGTGTGTGTGTGTAACAATTAATTAATTTAATTAATCAGTCAATCGCTCGCTCTCGAAGTTAGAGACATTGGGTCTGGGTAGCAGTTGGATGCGAGACAGTCCTCTGCGTCCAGATCACGCAGCGACCCGTGGTTCAGATTCCACGTAAAGCTGTAGGTCTCTTCCGTCATATAAGCCTTAAATGTTGCAAAGGAGGTTAACAACCCTACTGTAAACACTATCACTACATTTTTTTTTCACTCTACACACACACACACACACAGAAATTTTTGCATTCATACAAAACCGTGCGTGTTCATGCGTGATATTCCATCTATGGGTCCCAGTGTTACACTATACACTATTACCTTTAATGCAGGGGGTTGGTACAGAAAACACCTTTAGACTCGAAACAGTTGTGTTTCCTCGAGTGTTGAAATATAAGCCAAGTAATACCAACTTTTATACTGTCGTAGTGTAATGGTCAGCGCCCTCACCTTCTACTCAAGAGGTATTGGGTTTGAATCCTAGTGAGGGCAATTTTACAAAGTAAAGTACGAAATATCCTCCCCTGGTTCTTTCCCGGAGATTATGAGTTCGGATGTCCTTCTCGTTTAGGTGTCGGTTCTCTCTTCGAGTTTGATCAGTTAAAAATTTGAGAGAGAACAGTTTCTAGAGCAAACGTTCTACACTGAAAAACGCATTCAACACGTTTTGTTAAGCGTTACACGTTTTGTCTTGGGGTTTTCCTTAGTGACAGGGTAAAGCGTTACAAATTATTCAAAGTATAACTATCCATTTAATTTTCGTGGGGCTTCATTTTGGAATCATTCGCAAATGAGATAAAACATTAGGGTGATCCAGATAAATGGGACCCATAAAAAAAAGCCAAGTATTCTTAATATTTAATTCCTTTCATAAAAACTATATATCATTCGAAAGAGTAGAGTTACAAGTTTATTATGAAATATTTATTTTTTAAAAATGACTCCTTTCAAATGTGCTCCATTAGTTGCCAAGCATTCCAGTGTTCTCGCTTGTAAGTTCTGCATCACTTTTGCAAGAGTGTGCGGTGGTATGGCCTGTATCTCATTTGTGATGGCGATGGCGGCCTTCAATTCTTGCAAGGTCGTTGGGTTATTTCTGTAGACCCTACTCTTTAAATATCCCCAGAGATAATAATCTAAGGGAGAAAAATCCGGAGACCTTGCGGGCCATTCAACGTCTCCAAATCTTGAGATTAACTCGCCTGGAAACGTTTGACGCAAAACTGCCATGCAGTTCCTCGTGGTATGGCAGGTAGCTCCGTCTTGTTGGAACCAGTGGTTTTCTAGACCAGTGGTTCCCAACCGGTTTTGGCTTATGGCCCCCCTTAGGAACCTTATTTTTTCCCGTGGCCCCCATAAGCATTATTTTCAGTAGGTAATATGCAGATTTAACTCTATTTTACAAAATAACATTTTCCTGTGGCCCCCTTCAAATGTGCCATGGCCCCCAGGGAGCCATATGGCCCCCGGTTGGGAAACACTGTTCTAGACAAAGATCTCTTAATTTAGGAATAAGGAAATCGGTCAACATTTTTTTGTAGCGATCACCATTTACAGTGACCGTGTGTCCGTGTTTCCGGTGGAATCCTCGAAAAAGTACGGCCCTATGATCTGAGATGCAGTAAGACCACACCAAACAGTTACACGCTGACTATGCAACGGGACTTCGGTAATATTCAATGGATTTTTTGTTTCCCAGAAACGACAATTTTGTTTGTTTACAGTTCCATTCAAGTGAAAATGGGCTTCGTCTGACATAATCAAAGTTACTAGAAAATTGGTGGTGTCATTTACCTTCTGTTGGATCCATTGACAGAATTGTCGTCTTCGTGCGAAATCTCCATCGTTTAGTTGTTGCACTGTTTGAATTTTATATGGAAAGAGCATTAAATTTTGCTTGAATATACGGTGTGTTGTTCCATATCCAACTCCTAACAGCTGAGAAGCACGTCTGATGCTTATGTTAGGATTATCCTGTACAATTTCATGAGTTCTGTTAAAGATCTCGTCTATCCTTGCTGTGCGCACTCTTCCAGTTGGTTTTCTTTTTCCAATGCTGCCAGTTAGGGAAAAATTTATGACACACCGACGGATTACTTTCTTAGAAGGTGATTTTGACATCTGAAAATTTGTCTTGAAAGATCTTTAAGCTGAAACTACACTTCTTACATGCTCATAATATTGCTCAGTTATGAAACGCAGCTGTTCCACAGTCCATGTAGTCATCTTGAAGGGTTAGTTTTAACTAACACTTTTATTTTGTTTTGTATCTTATCTTGTCTTGTCTTGTATTGTCAAAACCTATACAATCCTGTACAAACTTGTAACTATCCTCTTTCGAATGATGCGTATGATTTTATAAAAGGACTTATACTTCAAGAGTTACAGGGGTTTCTTTTGGGTCCCATTTCTCTGGATCACCCTTTACAATACCTTTCTTTCGTTTATCAAGACCTCCCATCACGAGATCTTGGACATTGCTTGTGCTCGTTTGGGCCGAAAAGCTCAAACTAAGAGGCTTAAAGGCATCGTGTTTAAGTTTCTTGAGAAAATCCTGAAATGGAAGACAAATATACTGTAAAGTTTGAAATAGTAAATTACCTTTTATAATGGTCAAGTTTGTAAATATAATTATAATGTTAGTATATTAATACTTTTTACCATAATATAAGTAGATTTCCCGGTAGCTGGAGGTCCCACTAGTAACACTGGAACTCCCTTTTTTGCTACTAGGAGGTTTAGCAGAGCGGTAACTCTCACGGTGTTAACAGTAGGAACGAGTATCTGGTGGGGCGCCACGTCCCGAGGAATAGAACCGGCATTTGCCAAGTCCTCTGCCCATTTCTGCCAATACCCACGACCCTTTAGGGAGATTTTGAACACTTTCATATCACACAATGTAATGTAATGTAATATATATAGGTACAACTCAAAATGGTGCCCTGAGAAACTTTTATGTTACACACAGACCGGGGCATGGAGCAAGGAGCTTTTCTGAGAAAATTAAACCCACTATAGTCCGAATTCGGACTATAGTGGGTTTAATTTTCCCATAAGAGTTCCTTGTTCAATGCACGGTCTGTGTGTAACACACACACACACACACACACACACACACACACACACACACACAGGCTGTTTCATAACATGTGGGACGCACTTTCAGGATGGATTCAGGACCTGAAAACAATCTAAAAAGTTTATATAAACATATGCCCGAAATCGCAGTTTCCGAGTTACAGCCCGTTTTGTGTTCCAGCAATTCTTTCCGCAAACTGTTTACAAACACTGCTTGCCGACAATGTTTGTAAGTGTGTACGAAACTTATTTCATGTATGACCTTGCCGATTGCAATATTTCGTACACTCTGTGACATGTTTCAATATCGTTGAGTGTAGAGCCATCAGTCAGTCAGAGGTGCATCGCGGTGTTTCACTGCTCGTATTCGTAACTTCTAACCGTAAGTGCAGACCAGTGAAAAAAAACTTAAAAGTTTTTGTGCTATTCAGTGATAGTGTGCATGTGAAATGAAAATGGAGACTTATTCAAACAGTGAAATGGCAGACATGCATCTCATGTATGGACTTGCCGAGTGTAACGCGGCCGCAGCAAGAAAGGTTTTCGAATCGCCGTCTACCAGATAAGAAGACCTTTCAGAGAATAGATGAGCGTCTTGGTGATACAGGATCATTCAACAAGCGAGTTTCAGATGGTGGAAGACCAATCAGCGCCAGAACTGTTGAGTTGGAGGAGCGGGTCCTGAATCGCGTGGAAGAACATCCTGGTGACAGCAGCAGCAGCGGGTGTAAGATACACAACTGTATGGAGAATTTTATGGGAACAACAGCTTTTCCCATATCACATTCAGAGTACAAGGCCTTACTGAAGCTGATTTCCCACCACGAGAGGCTTTTTGTACTTGGTTCCTTCAACAGTGTGCTCACGATCCTCTTATTCTATCCTCCGTGTTGTTTTCTGATGAGGCTGCCTTCACAAGAAATGGCGTGATCAATTTTCACAACACTCATCACTGGGCGGAAGAGAATCCGCATGCCATCATCCAGTCAAGGCACCAACAACAATTTAGTATCAATATATGGGCAGGACGTATTGCCGACAACTTAATCGGTCCTTTTGTTTTGCCTGGAAGATTAACAGGAGAATCCTATTCCAATTTTTTAAGGAATGATTTAAGCGATTTACTAGATGAAGTTACTCTTAGTGTCCGACGTCGTATGTGGTTTATGCATGACGGCGCTCAGCCTCATTTTAGTCTAGTAGCCAGAGACTATTTGGATGACAATTTCCCTGATAAATGGATAGGCCGTATCTAAGGATTTAAAAGTTAGGGGCCACTGCCTGGAGTCTTGCGCAAAAGCTAATAGGATGTTAGGCTTCATAGCGCGTAATTTCGAATTTAAATCTAAGAATATTATATTGCCCCTTTACAAGTCCCTAGTCAGGCCTCATTTAGGATATGCCGTTCAGTTTTGGTGCCCGTATTTGCGAGGGTATTGATAAGTTGGAAAGGGTTCAGCGTCACGCCACGAAACTAATTCCGTCATTACGCAACAAGTCTTACGAAGATAGAATTAAAGAGTTAGACTTGCATTCACTCGAAACTAGGAGATTAAGGGGGGGGGGCTTATTGAAGTTTTCAAAATCGTTAATAAAATCGATAACATAAATTTTGACAAACTGTTCACTTTCGATAATAGCAATACTCGTAATAACGGATTTAAGTTGTGTGGCAGACGTTTCATTACTAACATCGCTAAAAACTTCTTTACGTTTAAAGTAATTGATAGATGGAATAATCTTCCCGCGCCCGTCGTGAACTTACCAGCGTTAATATGTTTAAGAACCGTTTAGATAGGCACTTTAAAAATATTAACGTTGTTTAAAATAATAAAACAATTAGCAACAGGAGCTCTGACTAACAAGAACTTAGATGTAGCTCGTAGCGTAAACTAACCCACTTTTTGTTATATTCTTCCTACTTTTTTTTCTTTTCTTATCTTCTCTTTACTTGCATGTCTGTAGTTTGCATGGTATGACAATGTTTGAGTAGTAAAGACTGTGTTTGCATGGTTTGTAAGCATTCTTATTTTACTTCTTTTCATCTTTTACCCCTTTCCTATTCTCTTCGACTATTTTTCCGACTTGTCGGCAGTGGCCGGCGGATGATGATGGTGAGTCTTTCTCTCTCTTTTTCTGAATGAATGTTAACCCACGAATGATAGGTTTTGCTATTTAACTCCTTATTCTCTTCTTTTAACCCCATACTCTTTCCTTTCTCTCGGGCTGGCCTTAGAGTGGATCTTAGGGTCTTTGTTAGCCTTAGCTTCTGTAGATCTGTAGACTCATTGTGTGGCCTGCTCGCTCCCCGGACCTGAATTCACTCTATTTTTACCTGTGGGGTCATCTGAAATCCATCGTTTACGTGACACCCATTGACAACGTTGAAATGCTTCGCCAAGGTATAGAACAAGGATGCCAGAAAATCCGAGCAATACCTGGAATGTTTGAACGCGTTAGGCAGTCTATGACGAGGCGTGTTCAGGCGTGTATTCAAGCGCAAGGCGGTCATTTTGAGCACTTCCTTTAAAGGTAAGGCGGATACTTACTGGAACATACAACGGGCTGTAATTCGGAAACAAAACGATTTCGGGCATATGTTATATAAACCTTTTTCATTGTTTTCAGGTCCTGAATCGATCCTAAAAGTGCGCCCCACATGTTATGAAACACCATATATATATATATATATATATAATATATATATAATATATATATATATATATATATATATATATATATATATATTATATATATTAAATATACAGGGTGGCGCAAAAGTCAGGAACCATAGGCACATTTTATTAAATTTTAATAAATGTTCGAATTGGTGGCCTTCCACTTGGAGACATTTTCTGACGCGTTGAATGCATGATGTTTGAACAAAGTTCCTTAACACATTGGTACTGATTTTGGCACACTTAGATGGGATTTTATCCTTTAGAGAACGTATGGTTTTAGGTCGATCAGCATAGACTACCGACTTGAGATGGCCCCATAAGAAAAAGTCAAGAAGCGTGCGGTCTGGGGACCTAGGTAGCCATTCGATGGGCCCTCACAGTCCGATCCACTTGCTTGGGAATGTTTCATCTAAAGAGCTCCGGACGATGGTTGCGAAATGTGGTGGTGTACCATCCTGCTGAAACCACATCTCCGCCCGTTCTGCCAATGGAATGTCGTCCAGTATGGGCATTAGAAATGTTTGCAGCCTATGCAGATATGTTTCACCTGCTACATTGCCGTCGAAAAAGTACGGACCAATTAACCAATCCCCCCAGAGCGCAACCCACACCATAATTCGTAGATCGAATTGTACATGTCCTTCCTCCATCCAGTCGGGGTTCTCACTGGCCCAATAGCGCGCATTATGCCTACTGACACGACCGCTGAGGTGAAATACCGCTTCGTCGCTGAACATGATCCTTCGTTGAAGCTGTCGATATTGTAGAAACCACTAGCAGAACTCTACACGATGGTCTCTGTCGTCACCGTGCAGTTCCTGAACGAGTTGGACTTTGTAGAGGTGGAAACGATTTGTTGTAAGAATTCGTTGAATGGATTTTCTGGAAACACCCGTTTCGTGGGATAACTTTCTTAAGGACTTACGTGGGCTGTTCTCGAAGTGATTGAATACCGTTAGTGATGTTGCTGCATCGGTTGAACTTTTTGGCCGGCCACTACGCGGCCGATCATGAACAACTGGCGGCCTCTCAGGGTGTTTGTCATTAAAAGCAGTAGCAACTGATCGGTGTGTGTTACCACGCCTTGCACACATTAAAAACTATCTCCACCCGTTCATCTATTGTCAATTTCTGTGCCATAGGTTCAACACAAATCTGAAAAGAACAAAACACATTAAAACAAATTATTAAAATGTGCCTATGGTTCCTGACTTTTGAGCCACCCTATATATATATAATATATATATATATATATATATATATATATATATATATATATATATATACAGGGTGTACATAAAGTCAGGATCTATTTTTGTGAAATAATTATTTTTTCTATTTTTCTTTTCAGAAAAGCCCTTAGAATGAATACAGAAGAGCGTGTGGAATAGTAATTTGGCGAATCGAGGGAAAGAAATACAATGACATCAGAGAGAAGTTTAGAAGGAGATTTCATAAGCCGGGGCCAATAGACAAGACATTACGAAATGGTGAACAAATTTAAACGAAAAGGGATCTGTAAATGATGAAGCAAGATCAGGACGACCGTGTATGTCAGATCTTACCGTGAATGCAGTACGCGGAATTATCACTGAGGAGCCACGTACGTCCGTTCGTGCTGCATCACACAGACTCGGCCTCCCGACGTCATCTGTGCACAAAATTCTGAAAGTTAATTTGCAGAAGAAAAGCTATCATTTGCAGGTTTTACATGATTTACCTGAGGAAGATTTCCCTCGACGAAGTGCTGTGTGTGCTGATCTCGTAGAACAAATCTGGAGTGATAATTTAATGGACAACATTCTCTTTAGTGATGAAGCCACTTTCCATACGTGTGGAAAAGTAAATCGCCATAACTGTCGAATTTGGGCAGATGAAAGACCGAATGATTTCGTCCAAAATTGGGAGAGAGACTCACCTAAAATTAATGTCTGGATGGGTTTAACAAAATCTAAGGTTTATGGTCCTTTTTTCTTTGCTGAAGCTACATTTACGGAGCTTATTTATCTGGACATGTTGCAGCAATTCCTTGAACCTCAGCTGATTGGGGATAGGATTGTTAGTACCGTCGTCTATCAACATGATGGTGCTCCTTGTCACTATGCCAAAATTGTTCAGGATTATCTAAATGGACGTTTTCCAAATCGCTGGATCGGACGCGGAAGTAACAAAAGACCTTGGCCAGCGAGATCACCAGATTTAACCCCTTTAGATTTCTTTGCATGGGGCTTTATCAAATCGCACGTCTATCAGACGAAGATTACGAGTCTTGAAAACTTACGTACACGTATACGAACTGCTGCAGATAACATAACCCCGCAAATGCTCCAGAATATGTTTAGAAATGCTGCGGAACGATTTGAGCTGTGCAGGGATACTGATGGGCGTCACGTCGAATCCTACTCTTAATTATTTAATAAATGTTACCACTTTATCATTTTATGATTGAATTCCATATAATTTCCAAGTGCTTCACAAAAATAGATCCTGACTTTATGTACACCCTGTATATATATATATATATGGGCCTTCACACTCATAACATTTGAAAAAGTAATTGCAATCGGGCTATATGTCAACCAGTCTTTTCATTCCTCGCAATTGTGTTCAGTCTGATCAGTGTAAACCTATAAAACTTGCTTATTGCCCGTCTAGGTGTCTCAGCATTTTCTTTTTTACTGTTGCAAAGGATTCATTAAAAATGTTTTTATTGTATAACATTGACCTGTAATTGAACGACTGGCTTTTTTAACGATTTCACAAAAGTGCGTGAAATTCTGTAGAAATGTTGAGAGTAAATTGATCTGTAGATTTTGGGGACCTATGCCAGTCGGATCGATAAGACCATAACATCGAGACTCTAAACAAATAACTAAACCTAACTTAGCTTAGCTTAACCTAATCTAACAATCTAACCTACAATATACTTGTTAATAAAATGTCAAGTCGATGAAATGTCGTAATCTCGGATTTTGATACAAATCACACTTTATACACAAAAACACAAAATGAAAAAGAATGAAGAAAGTCGTGAATGTTTGATACTGTCCAATAACGATTGATTTTTCAAACGTTTATGCCCTTATGGCCCTGCCATGAGTATAAGGAAGGTGGAAACAAGTATTTAATATATAATGTACCTCCTTAACAAACTTATAATCAAACACCGTGTCTTCGTCGGGAAAAGGCAATTGATACTCAAAGGGAGGAGGAGGAATGTCTCCTAAACCATATCTGGAAATAAACAAAGAATAATTAATTAAATAAATTAAATAAATAAAACAAATTATTTCAGATCCTCAAAAATTTAAGAAAAGCATCGCAATAAACTGATTTAAAAAGAAAATAAATGCGATAGAGCAATTATCTGATAAGTAGGAAAACCAATACATAAATAATAATATAGAATTCGATGATTTTAAAATCATCAAGTTATAATCAGTTTTTAATCGTACTGAAAAGACTAATAATAACATTTAAACGAACATTGCAATGTGAACATACAACAAAAATGTTCACACAAAGAACCAAAGAGTTTCCCGAGATAAAGAATTTCGACCCCCGACATCAAATTTTTATGAAGTATCATAAAATTCTCTCTCGCGTTTAATGTTTTCATATATTTTATAATTTTTATGAAAACTTTACAGACCATATATTAAATAACCTTGAATCTGTTCTTTTTACACATTATGAACTTTATTATCTCCTTCAAAACAATTTGAGAAGTTATGACGTTCGAACTCTCTCGTAATATATTCTTCTCATCTACTACAATTGTCTTTGTTCATTTCATAGGAAAACCAATTGGTTTAATTCTTTTAATTTGTGACCTCTTCTACCTCACACTCCAAACCCAACCCGCAAGCGAATTTTTAACGTACTTCCCCTTAAGCTCTTGGTCGGGTTTCCCTTTGAAGAGCTGACGGAGGAGGATGTCGAACTGCTTCCTCTCCGCTTCTTCTAAAGGACCGCCCAGTGCCCAAATCAGAGAGAAAAGAAATATACTCTGAAAAACAATATACGTTTGAACGTTTATTCTAAAGACGCAAGTTGCCTTCAGCATTAATTAAATTCAAATTTTGATAGAAACTACATTTTAAAGCAGTTTATGATGTAAAGAGGTTAACAGCTAGGAAGCTCATTTTCCCAGGATATAGAGTGGGGGATGTGCGCCCCAAGGGTCACCTTTAGCCCGAGCATTAACAAGGTAAGCGGCCAACCCAACCTAGGAGCCAGCAGGCAGGAGCGAACCAGAGCCTCACCGCTCAGAGCCCGCCACGGTTACCACTGAGCAGCACCTTATATATACGCGACACAACTTAAATCTGTCTTCTTTAAACTTTATGAAATTTGTTTCAAATTGTACGAAAGTAACATTTATTTAATTATAAAAGTATTGAGAAATGTTTAATGTGAATTTGAGGTAATAACAAACCAAAGTATAAATTTAAGCTTACACACACACGCACCTCCAAATGAGCTCTAATGTCGGTCTCTGGATAATGTTTGGTGTAGGCAGGATCAGAAAACTCGCTGGCGAAGCAATCAAATATATTCATCAAACTCGTGACGAGATTGAGGTCAGTTGTAGGCGATACGTCTTTCTGAACGTAATAATCCGTTCTTTCGAGTTTCAACCAATGAAGATTCCTCCTGACGAAGGTCAGAAGAGGAGGTACGAAACGGTGGAAGAGGGCTGTTAAGACTGCCTTGTGCTGCTGCGTTAGAGTCTTCGGAAGTTTAGATAACCAAGTTTCCACGAGAGGCCGCCACCCCAATGCCATTGGCTCCAGGTAAACCATTCCGCAACGAGACACCTATTTGAAACAATAATCACAGTTAGAGAAGAAAAACTTTGCTTCCTGATACTTTAATGCGTCTCTGGCATTCTTGTAGTTAATAACATCATAACATTAACGTTAAAACTTACACTACTAATCTTCAAAAGATATACGAATACATGCACAATAAAGCCAGATTAAAATTTGTAACTAAAAATGAATTCTGAGCGAATGCATGCATAGGCATAAACTGCATCAATATGTTATACTTTACGTAACGCAACAGAACACTATAATTCCAGTAAAACTATATATCATCTTTCTAAATATTATCTCAACTAAACAAATCAGTACCGTAGCAGGGGACGCATTTTCCAAGTGATTCACTTCAAATATAATGCTCGTTGTCTCCGATAAGCAAATAATCTCCCCCGAATTCAAACAAAGCTTTTTATTATCGTCCAACACGGAGTTAATATTTTCGATCCACACCGAATCCACAGGACCATCCAAAATTATCCATTTCCTTTGGAGAATGTAATAATTATATTTAGTTCTAAAAATATAATTATTTATAAAATATAATGAAAATAGGAGCAATTTTTCCAAATAGAGAAATATATAAATATATATATATATATATATATATATATATATATATATATATATATATAATATATATTTTTTTTTTTTTTTTTTTTTTTTTTTTTTAGTTCAGGAAGAACCGATTCGCCTCTATTTAAAGGGCATATCTCAGCGGAAAAACAAAGAAAAAGTGAGAGGAAAGACAGAGGAAAAAGAAAGGGTGGAGGGGACAGTCGAAGTGGAAAAAGACCAAGGATGACAAGGACTGCAGGGTCGAGCCCCATCATCCTTGGGTGCTAGGGCCGGGAGGGCGCACGTGAAACCTCCAGGAACAAGCACGTACAAACAAGCACAAAGAGCACTCAAGAGCACGAGCTTAGAACCCCCTTGCGGGGATATATATATATATATATATATACAGGGTGTCCCGTAAGTCTGGACCCATAGGGAAAAATAATAAAATTACAAAATAGTCCAAAAATTTATTACATAATCTGTTCAAAGTGTCCGCCGTTGTGTCGCACACATAGTTGAAGACGTAATCTCCACTGCGACAGCACTTTCTGAATCACAGTCGCAGAAATTTCTTGACACGCCTCCACAATGCGTGCTTTAAGGTGGAAAATGTTCTGAAGTTTGACCTCGTACACTTTGGCTTTCAAGTGGCCCCACAAATAAAACTCCAGCGGAGTAAGATCATAATAAAAAAATAATAAAAATAATAATAAAAAAATAAAAAAATATATTATAAATAAATTTTTGGACTATTTTGTAATTTTATTATTTTTCCCTATGGGTCCAGACTTACGGGACACCCTGTATATACAGTATATATATATATATATATATATATATATATATATATAATTATATATATATAATATATATAATATATATATATATATATATATATATATATATATATATATATATATATATATATATATATATATGTGTGTGTGTGTGCGCAAAGTTCAAAATTACGACTGCAAAGATACTGAAATTCTAAATGTAAATAAAATTTGATAATTTAATACTGTTACAGGCGTAATAGTACTGTAAGTAACAAATGACAAAATAATAGGACTTGTAAGCAATATACATTTTGTAACAAACGAAATAAAGAAATTTTACGAACAAAGCAATGGGCGGGGCCGACACTCACAAATGTTTTATCTTTTCACAACTGATCTGCTTTTAAAAAAAAAAGGATTCATTAAAACTACTGTATACAAAATTTCTGATTTTTAGCTCTTATACTTTCGACATCAAGATAACGAAATGATGTTGTTCTACGCTCTTTCTTGTTTACGTTTTACTTCAAAAAGGGAAGATAAATACTGATGTTTATTAAATATTCAACGTAGTTCGAAAGGAGTCGGTGGGAATGTCCACCTTTTGCCGATTTAAGTTGAAAAAAAAAAATACAGTGTGCTCAAAAAGAAACGCAACCAATTGGAGAATGTATATACTGGATCATTGTAACCAAACCTTTTTCTTTCTGGTTGTTTCTTTTTGAACACCCTCTATATTTGTATGTTTTTTTTATGTTTTAGTGTTACGGGTTAAGCCAGCGTCCGTGCCTCAATAACACTGAGAATGGGGGTTCGAATTCCGATGAGGCTGGTAATAATAATAATAAAACAACAGGAGTTGGAGCAATGGGCCGCATTAGTTGGCCTGAGCGCTGTGCCAGTTTCTGGCCTTCCCAACCGATTATATTGTTTAGGGTTTAGTAGTAAAACGAACGCAAAAATAAACTATCCTCGGAGCTACATCTCACTGGCTGTATCTACCTCACCTGTTTATAACCAAGTTAAATTGAAGTGCGTGTTTACCTGTCGGGTAATGAAGATACTGCGTATTTACGGAAAGTTACTGCGAGTACGCCATCTGACCATTCGTGGGATATGGGATCAAATTGACCATACAGTTGACCGGGACTGATTGACTTGGGATTGATCACTGTCATCTGGACCTTCTGTTCACCTTCTCCCTGATGCAGATGGAAAAAATAAATGTTTTAACTGCTTCTGAAGTTGTACAATAGAAAGCAATGAAATAAAATGTAATGAAGTTGTTTAACCTCCTTCGCAGCATCTAAGATCATATGACGGAGGGGACCTACACTTTTACGTGGGATGGGAACCATGAGTCGCTATATCCATAATCTGAACGCGGAGGATGATCCCCCATCCAAGTACTCACCAGACTTAATGTCTCTTAACTTCACTGATCGACGGAAAGCGATGAAGCACAGAAATATTTTGTGCAGCTGTTTTAAAGTAATAAATATTATGGCATAGCCTATTTATGGTCTATGAAACCATGATAATATGAAAACTAGATAATTGTCATAAATGATGTGTTACATAATTAAATGCTAACGTTCTTTTTCATTCATTTTTATAATTATAACATTAATAGGTGGTTGGATGACCAACATCAGCCAATAAATAACTTCTTATGAAAATTCGGCGCACTACTTTATTGTTCTTGGGTAATGTACTGAAAATGTAAATGAACTGCTACTGACTCGTTCATTCATGAAACACAGAGCTCTGGAGAGAGTTTTGAGGGCCATAGTCTTTCCCCCAATGGGGTTTCCAATGAGCATGAAACCGTGACGGACCCTCATTGTTTCATAAAGTTGTTGGATCTTTCTCAGGAAGTAAGAATTAGGTCGCAAACCCGTTTCTGCGCAAGCCTGGGTGGAAAAAGTTTAAAATTATAAATGATAATGATTAATGATAACTATCAATGACAATGATAAATAATAGTGATCAATAATAATGATCAATATCAATACTTGTAAGTATTATATATTTCTATTAAAAAATAATTTAAGATTAGTAATGGGTTACTTCAACTGTAGGGAAATTGACAATCCTTATGCGAGATATTAATTGAGCTTTTCCACAACCATTAAAGCGGAAATTTTAAAATGTAAAATGAAACTTACTGACATAAATCGAACCCAAAAACCTGTATTAATTAAAGAGCATTGTAGTATGGTACTTTGACACACGCCTACAAGTTTAACAAACATTTTTTTACCCTTATTAAACAACCTTTCTGTCCATCAACCAACCCCCCCCCCCCCTGAAACATCATTCTCCGTGCTTCTGGCAACCAGTCAATCGCGGATACACCATAAATAATTCTTCATAAATACTAAATCATACGTACCTCTTTAACCGCCTTCATTAAAAAGGTGTAATCGGGTTCTGGCAAGACAACATCTTTAAAGAGATCAGAAATGATTCCCTGAAAAATAAATATTCGCATTACTTTACTATTACTCCATGGACGCCACAGATAGATAGATAGATGTATACACACCTTCATTCTCTACCAAAGCCTACCACTATTTACTTCGTCCACGCTCGCATTATAACAAGTAAATAATTTCATACAAAAGATTACATATATACTTGTATATTGTAAATAAAAAATATACATATATAGATACTGTATACACATATATAGATAGATAGATTGTTTAGAACTAAATGCAGTAGTGTATTATAAGAGTTACGAGATTTCATCTCTAATCCTCTTAAAATTCACATGGAGAGAAACAAACTTTATTAAGGAATAGATATACTTTACAAGAAAGAAAATACAAACTATAAATATTTTTTCTTTAAAATAAGTAATTTATTATTAAAAATAATAAAAACCAAACTGACCTGAAATAGCGGTAGATCATGAGCCAAAAATTTAGGAAAATTCACATCCTTTACTGATCTAGAATAACAAATGAAAAGATATGAATCCTAGGCAAATGGCAGAAGAGCTCATTTTTATAGATTAAGACCGTTTTCATTGTAATGTTACCAGAATATTAAAGAATTTACGATAAATAACACGCATACTGCTATAATAGAAAAAATTATTTCAGCTTACGTCGTAAGTAGCTAATGCATTATTTTATATTTTTTCCCCTCTTGACTAAAGGCTAAGGTCGAACACAGTAAAATGTAAGAGAGAGTATACAAAAAAACGTGGAAATCGAATTAAATGTAATATTACATTATTAATTTAATTAATGATTTAAGAACTTTGTTTCATATTATGAATGCAGCTAGTATGAATCGTTCTCATTTGACATTCCTCCTGAAGATGACTGTGGTCTCAATCGAAACGTTGAGCTGTTTCATATACACGCATACTTAAGCATTATATAAAATGAGGAAAAATTATTTAAATGTTTTTTTATTTATTATAGTTTGTACTATTTAGTTAAAGGTGTTGATTCTTTCATCATAACTTAAAAAAGAGAAGCTTCACAATTAGTTTTTCTGATGCCACATTATATGACGTATAATGTACTTATATAAACATAAATAATGATCTATATTCATAAATGAAGCCCATAATGGTTATTGCAATTTTTATTTACATATCGTAAAATATTCACGATAATTATTGTATCTTGTACTGTTTGTTTCAGGAAGAGTTAAAATAAATTTAACTCTGGCGTTATATACTCTAGCGTGCAGAATTATGGGGGTAACCTGTATAAAAACGACCCCAACTGGTAAGTCCGGTTTTAATTAATAAAAATTACCCACAATATGAGAATTTATCCAAAAGTTATTGTACTTTGCGAAATCTGTATCTATTTTCACGATATACTCGGACCTCGCTAATTCGACACTCGGTATTTCGGATATCGCGATAATTCGGCTATTTTTCTGCGTGTCGAAATATCAGGCAAATTTCACCAAATCTTCCGAAATTTGCCTGATATTTCCACACGCAGAAAAATAGCCGAATTATCGCGATATCTGAAATAAGAATGTCGAATTAGCGAGGTCCGAGTGTATTTTACTTCAAGCTCACTTAATCAGATTATTCTCCGTTACCATAGTAATCACCACTGTACATACTTCGGGCATCCTACCCAACAAACTGAGAGAATTGTTTATTTGATTTTATTCAGTTTGTAGCATGTTCCAGAGCATCTCTACATGCTGTACCCTTCATCCATCGCACGACATCGCTTGAGATGGACATGTCACCAATTTTATCACTTTTTGCTTTTTTTCTTTGCCTTGCTGCGAGACAAAGTCTTCACAATCTCCTTCCTGAAGGTACGACATGATGTTGAAAAATGGAATAGCAGAATTCCATCATTCTTCACGAAAGACCAGCAAAACAACAACAAAATTCACCCTGCCATCGCCATGTTTAACCCCTTCAATGTTCATTTTGTACTTAACGTAACCTAGCCGTAGCTGTCACGTACAAGTACGTACAAACACTGAAAGGGTTAACTATATGGGGATTACATAAAGTTTTCTTGGTCTCACTCATTATTAGGCAGGAATTAGCGTAACGTAACTATAATTAGTGTAGAGTTGAAAAACTTAAATTTTGTTTTATCTGATCATTAACCTTCTCTACTGTTCTAATATGTAATCCTTAGGATTAAGCACATAGCAGACATGGAGCTGAAGCCGGCTTTTGTAGGCTTCGGCTTCGAGACTTGGTTATTTGTACAGTTTGAGGGGTTTTATTTTTTATTTAACTATTTTAATATTTTTATTATTATTAATACTAATAACCAAAAAGTTAATCTATACTAATTTAGAATAGGTTAAAGATGGAACTCGTCTTCTGGTCCCGGTTTTATAAGATTCGGCTTCGGTTTCCTGACTTTCTAAATGACGGGCTTCGGCTTCGAGCCCGGCTTCAGCCCCACGTCTGGGCCGCCATATAGTGATTAAGTATTGGATGAAATTAGGATTAGGAATATTTAAATCCATCCATTTCTGTCGGTTTCTGCGCCTCTGGGGGGGGGGGTTCTTGCTGCTGTTTCTCATCATTTCTGCTGCACGTAATCGGATCTGTACCGAGTCATTTGTGATGCGGAAATCTGATGAACCATTCAATTCCAACAGCAAGTCGAGTATTAGTGAGAAAATCGTTGGTCTTGAACTTCCTAGCTATCTTTCAAACTATCTAACTAGTCTGTCTTTCTCAGTAGACTCGCCATTTCTCCCCAAACAATTTTTATTGTCAATTTTATAGTCATTTGGTGCCTTCTGATTATGTCATGCCCTCCATTCCTTAAAACCTTCATTTTCTTTAATTTCTTCCAGTTGCTGTTAAATTTCGTAATATACGCTTTTTTTCAACATACATATTTTAAGGTTTCCTTTGCAAGATGTACTTCCAGTTCTGAAGTGTATTTTTACCATTTAGGTTCAATTGCAACATTATGAAAGACATCAAATCTCTCTGTAGGTAACAGCCAGAAAGCTCATTTCCCTACGATATGGAGGTGAGAGTACACCAAAGGTTTCCTTTAGTCCGAACCGAGCAGTGAAGGGTGAGCAGCCAAATGAACACAACCCGGGAGCCAGGAGGCGGGAACGAACCAGAGCCTCACTTCTCAGAGTCCGCCACTGTAACCACTGAGTTACCGGGCGTCGTAAATCTCTATAATTGTTCAGAAATAAATCGCGGGAGAAACATACTTACGTATCCCTTGAAAGCGTTAATAAAAATATTATGGGTTGTTTAACCCGCTTCGTAGCGGTAAGGATCCTGTGACGGAAGATACCCACAACTTTACGTAGATTCCCAAAACACGGGTCGCTCCATCATCTAAAGGCGGAGGACGGTCCCCCACCCAACCACTGAACAGCCTCAACGTAGCTTAAGTCGCTTAACTTCGCTGATCTAACGGGAAGCGGTGTTGCGATGTGGGCACGACGTAGTTCCTCTGAAGGGCTCCGTTGTGGCCACTGTCGCAACACCGCTTCCCATCGATCGGCAAAGTTAAGCGACATTGGATCTGGATAGTAGTTAGATGGGATACAGTCCTCCGCGTTCAGATTATGTAGCGACCCATGGTTCGGATCCCACGTAAAGCTGTAGATCCCCTCCGTCATATGATCTTAGATGTTGCGAAGGAGGTTAAACTCCATCATGACATTTAGCTCCCCAAAACGTGTTTCAAAAACGTAGGAACGAAATGTGTCGAAAAACGTTTCACTTCAGAGCATTTATTTTCATTGTACGTTTTTCCTTTCATTTTTATTTTAATTATTTATTTATTTTTAAATACTATGTTACGATCAGAAAAGGTACACGTAGGTTACCTCAAAGTTACTGACAAAAATATTACGGAATTGTTATGCAGAAGTTACGCGTAACCCTATAATTCTGAACGCCGGCTGTAGGTCTAAGGTGGGGGCGAAAAGCTTGACCTATGTCAGAATGAACAATTCGGGCGAAAGCAAAATTAATTTATATATATATATATATGTGTGTGTGTGTGTGTGTGTGTGTGTGAATTTTTGGCCCTATATTATGTTTTTACAATGATTTTATTTTAAAGAGGGCTTGAAATGCATTTTAAATGTTACCTGAGAACGACGACAGCTTCCGGCAGCTCAGGATGTTTAAGTTTAAGAGAACCTGCAGCCACGAGCACCGCCTTCACCGTTCTCATTCCTGGCCAGGCGGAAACCGAAAAGAAAAACAGAATTAAATGCCAGATTTTTTTACACGTACATTCTTTGTTTATCATTTCATTTTTCTTAACTCAAATATGTACCATAACTAATTCACGCAATGAATACACAGTTTCCTATCCTTCCTATGTTTCCGGACTTTTGACTCACCCTGTATATACAAAATTATATTAAGTCACGAGAAAAAGGAGAGAATTATTCTGAGTACTTTTGTAAATTTCAATACCTTCGGAGAATAAGTATTAAGTAATAATGGAGGTTTTCTTGCCAAAGAGATGTATGGAAGTACACGAAAGTACTATTCGGGTCAATTCTTTCATGGTGGGTTAATAGAATACTGAAGTATTCACGAATAACGGTGAAGTAATTTGCCAAATAAAATGCGCAAAACCATTAAAGTATTGAGGGTCCACTGACTAAACTTCTCTTGCAGAGAGAGAATCATACTCACAGTTTCACAAATCATTTAAAATTGTATGAAAAAGAAAAACTAAAAATGTCTAAATATTTGAAGCCATTCCTGAAAATATTTCAAACCTACTTGAAAGCTTTGCGCACGCGCGCGCGCACGCACACATACACACACGTGCGCATCTCGGCATGAGCGAAATACAGTACCGACTTTTTAAAAATCCACACATCTAAAAAAAACAGTTAACCAAACTTAAATTAACCTAACCTTTAGTGCCATCGAGCAGACAAGGGCGTGATAAGTGTTTCGGACAAAGTTGAGGGTTCGAAGGGCGTTTTCTGTTAAATCATTAAAAAGAGAGGTACTTGCTAATCTAGCCTAACCTAATCAGGACCAACATATCCTTCTTCTTCCGACAATAAAAATGTTTCTAGATTCTTTATATAAATTTTTTTAATGTTCCGAGGTACTAAAAGTGTTACCTCATAAAAAAGTGGTTTTTTTTTTTAATGTAGAAAGGAGGGGACTAAGGGTGAGCGCCCGCAAAAGTGACCCCTCCACTGAAGATGGAGAGAGCCAAAAACAAGGTCTCCAAGGCAAAGTGATGCCATTTTTCTTTTTTTTTAATATAAATTTTGAAAAGGTTGTGTAGTGTGTAAGATGCATGAATGTGTCGTGAAGACTAGAGGGAGAAGTGTGTGTTTGAGAGCATGCCGGATTGCTCACAGGGTAGATAAGACGGAAAAAGATCAGCTAAGGAGGATTGTGACAGGAGAAACGAGAGTTCCAGCATTCCCTGTCTCCTCCCTAACATCCACTCCGAAGTACTTCCCTGGTCGATCCGTGTCTACAATCTCCTACCCGACTATATCAGTGAATTACCATACACTCGACCTCACTTATGTCCAGTTGCCTGCGCGCGCGAGCACTCACTCTCTCTCTCTCTCTCTTTCTTTCTTACAAACGTACCATAGTCGTAATGAGGTTGAGTTGAGAGCTGTTCGGAGCAGAGTCTGTAAGTAGCAACGATTTTTCTCGCCAAAGTCCTCGCGGCAACGAATCCAAATGAATAGAGCGAAATCTCGGCGATGAGCCCGTAATCGGGCACCATCATCGCCACAGAACGGAACAGAGCCTATTCACATAACACAGAACTACTTTAATATATATATATATATATATATATATATATATATATATATATATATATATATATGAGGGGTTCCGCGTCTTAAGGTACCTAAGCGCCAAAATTAAAATTCGCGAGATATCGCCTCCAAAGTTCAGCAATATTCTCGCAATAGTATCTCTGTTATTAATTGAGCTAGAACGTTCATTTTTGGCTAAATTAGAGTTCTAAGTATGCTAATGAAGATGTTGACGAGTTTTTGGAATAGATTTTCATATTTTATATTTTATATTTTTTTATTTTTTTTTATTTTCTTATTATGCCGAACTTTGGGTGAACTTTTTGGCTGGCGATAGAGGTGAAAAAAGTAGTTCGCTTCATAAGGTTTTCAACCATACTTCTAGTGTCATAAGGTCATTATAACCCAAACCACGCGATAGAGGAAGGGTGAAAATAGTGATATCCATCAAAAACACGTTTTCGTCTGTGGTGGCGCTTAGGTACCTTAAGACGCGCGACCCCTCAATTATATATATATACAGTATATATATATATATATATATATATATATATACACACACACAGAGGGTGATTCAGCAGAGTACATTAAATTGGAGGATGAAATCCTTGGATAATTCTAAACCACAATGTCTCTATGGTAAAATGTCAGATTCTGCATCGTTTCCAATACATTTAAGATGTTGTATTAATGAGAGTGAATATGAAGTGAAACCCCCGTAGGTTTTTGTAATCATTTATTCACAGATCTCTGCAGTGTGACCCCTCTTTGTTACAACCTAAAGGAAATGTTCAAAGTTGCCCCCTTCTGCCTCAATGCAGGCCCGTACACGTCGTACCATTGAATGTCTGACGCGTTCCAGAAGAGAACATTTTGCCCGAGCATCAAGGGAATATCTGGATACTGTTTATCCCAACAGGTGGATAGGGCGTGGTGGCCCCGTTCCCTGGCCACCCCGCTCCCCAGATCTTAACCCTTTGAATTTCTACCTGTGGGGCCATTTAAAGACGTTGGTGTATGATACAGAGGTTCAAACAAGAGAGGAATTATGGCCACGTGTTCGTGACACGTGCGAGCAAATTAAACATAGTCCAGGCATTCTGGAACGCGTCAGACATTCAATGGTACGACGTGTACAGGCCTGCATTGAGGCAAAAGGGGGCAACTTTGAGCATTTCCTTTAGGTTGTAACAAAGAGGGGTCACGCTGTAGAGATCTGTGAATAAATTATTACAAAAACCTACGGGGGTTTCACTTCATATTCACTCTCATTAATACATCTTAAATGACGCGTTCGGTGGAGAAGGGGCGAACGCAACATTTCCGAATTATGGCACAAAATGCAGTTAAAGTTTGTAAACTTTAAACCTTTGTATTTTTCCGGTTTATTGAAATGTTGTATGAATTTGAACACATATTTGAGTAAAATATTGTTGTGTAATATGTCGATATAATAAAACGCCAAGAAATTTTACAATATTATTTATTGATAGCTTCTGATGTTAACTGGTGTAATCCATTATTTGGTCCTCTTCGTCGAATGTTGTATTACCTGCTTCAACTGTTTCGGTTTCTTCCAGTTCCTTTAACAATCTTGTATAATAGTTCACTGCAGTTGCAGGCATTAGGTCTGATAATTCTTTGAGATCTTTTATTTTTTCCTTAGTTATTGGCAGCAATTGGGAATACTTTGGTTGCAGTGTCTGCTGGGCTAGATTGAATAAACTGACACTGTAGGATTTTTCCCTTTCTGCAGTCTGACGGGATGGCTATTATCTGGGGTTGTGCGGTATGCAGTAGATATTACGTAGCCTTCTTTGTGTTGAAAGTCAAATATTAACTTTCTTGCATCTGTAAATTTAGTAGTTGTTGATTTCCTAATGACAATGCACGTTTTTAGGACGTCAAAATCGAGAAAATCAGCCTGTTTCATTTCTACAACGGTGTAAATAATATTGCTGTAATTATTTTTTATATTTTGTTCAATTTGGCCAAACTGAGCATCACAGGGCATTGTCGAGTGACCAGAAAGTAGATAGATGTGTTCAATGTGAAGCAATGATGCGGAGTGAATTTCTCTGAGATACATTAAAACCTAAATTTTACCGTGAAAGAGTGCAGACTAACATCTAATTTTTTGCATAGGTAAAGCAAAAGTTTTAAAGGATAATTATACGACAAAAAACTCATTTTTCGAATTTTGTGGCGTTCGCCCCTTCTCCACCGAACGCGTCAAATGTACTGTAACATGGAAACTATGCAGAATCTGACATTTTACCATAGAGACATTGTGGTTTAGAATTATCCAAGGATTTCATCCTCCAATTTAATGTACTCTTTGCTGAATCACCCTGTGTATATATATCAGAGCTGGGCACTTGCGGCATATTTTGCGTACTGCGGTACTGCGGTACTACCAAACAGAGCTGGGCATTTGCGGCATATTTTGCGGTACTGCGGTACTTGCGGTACCACCGCACTACCACCCCGGGCCCCCATAACGCAGTACCGCAAAGGATCGCTGAAAGTACTGCAGTACCGCTACCGCATTCAAATTTCCGCGTACCGGTTTGGTACCGGTTTGGTAGTGCAGCAGTACCGCAATATGCCGCAAGTGCCCAGCTCTGTATATATATATATATATATATATGAAACTAACTTTGGGCATGCTCTTTCATGCCTTTAATTTTTCCTATATCTGTATAAGAAATGATTAAGAAAAAAAGACCTTTTGATAATAGTTGCGAATTTTTATCTTCCGTAAGGTGAATTAAACGAGAATTTATACCTTCAAATTATCGGGAAGTTCGGATCGACCAGCATAAGTCGGATTCATTGTGATGAAAATGGCGCACGTTGGATCTAAGCTCACCTGAAAAGGATAATGGAATGGCGGGCGGTAATCATCCTGATTTGCAACAGGGTGTTAATGGCACCAGATAGGTAAAAAAGATAAACAAATGTTTGTGTCACGACAAATAACACGGAACGTGATACAAATAGGGATGAAGAACACGTGAAGAAGAACTAAAATGCTAGTGTCTAAATTTCTGTAACACTGTGATAAGTTCATGATACTTTGTCACACTGTAAAGGAACGCGTACAAGAATGTTTCTCAACAATTTGAAGTTAAAATATCAGAATTAATTTAAGTGTGATATGGGCAGGTTTTGTCATTGCAGCATATCCTTCTCTAATTCTCATCACGATCAGACTGACCCCGGACTGATCTCAATACGATATATTCCGTGAAGACTAAACTTCTCCATATGCCGAAAATGCTTATCACAAAACATTATTCGCAGTACCTCTGATCCATGCAAAGCGAGGGTTGGTAATCCTGACTGAATGCTTCTTTGCAAAGTCAAAATCTGCTGAGCAACTACTGACAATACTTCCAGCTCAATGCGATTGAATTCATCGAAGCACGTCCAGGCTCCGCATGAAGCTAGTCCCTGTAGTGGACAAGAGTATAATTAGTGGTGATTAAACAGACTTTAGGCACAGCATACGCTATGTTAATACTGTGTTTTTCACTTTGCACCTTCCCACTCTCATTCACGACTTCCCCGATTTATTCCTTGGTTAGATTAGCTTAAGGTAAAATAAGTTTCTTTTCTTTCAAGTCATTCCCAAACCAGAAGAGGTTTCATTCTGAATCCTCAACTCTCCCTACAATCAATCTCAGTTTCGGGCCAGGAATGGCCTGATATCAAAAACAACAAAAAGCGAGTAACGCAACTCCTCTAATTTATGTTAGCTTTTCCTGCGCGTTCTGCACAGATGGAATTTACATCACAATATAAACACGTTATACGTATAAGAACGCTTACTTTAAAGAATTTGGCTAAAGAGATGTAATCCAGACCATCTGAACAGTTGAACACCACGCACTGTTTAGCTACAGCCTTCGCCAAATCTTTGGAAGTTTCCGTTTTTCCAGTTCCAGCTGGCCCCTCTGGGGCTCCTCCTATATAAAGTACAGCCCTCAAAAATATTACGTCAAAGCATTCGTACAAGGATCACTATAGTCAAGGGTAATTATAACTACACTAATCCCTGTACTGATTCAGTTTTAATAAGAGTAAATTGGGTCAAATTGTTTCAAATATACTTAAAAATATTATTAACTGGAAACTCAACATAAATTAAAGATTTAATCTCAGTTCTCGTGTTATTATTGCAAGCTCAGTTTACATACCTAAATGCAGGTTGAGCGCTTGAGTAAGCGTCCGGTAACATCTATCAGTGAGCGAGGTAATGACGAGTCTTCCCGTGTTCCCCAAGTATTCATAACCATAAGTGAGTTCTGCATTGATCATTCTTACTTTGAGGCCCCCTTCCTACCGACAAAGGGTTAGGGGACGAAGGAAGAAATATGTGAAAATATCCTTAACCATTAGAATATATGCAGACGAGAAACTCCAATTTATTTTTAGAATAAATTTTGCATTCACAATTTAACTCGTCCAATATCGGTGAATTAACGCGTTATACTCCAACTTGACCAGAGAGTCACATAATTTCCTGTATTTTAAATCTAAATAAGAAAATCGGGTCATAATGGGATAATGGCACGCGAATCACTTTATAACAAATTAAATACAAAGAATATCTTTGAAGTAATTATTATAATTATATCGTAAATAAACTTTCCTCGCACGTCTTCAAAAGATATTTTGGCACTTTCAAATTTGGTACAACTTTAACTGCGTTTTCTGGCGTTTTTTACTTTTGTCGCTTAGCCAGTTCTTCCTAGGAGGGCCTCATATGATTACATTTTCTCTTTTAAAATGTAAGACAAAAACATTTGTAACATATCATCGAAGGAGCTATAGACATTTCGCCGACGGGGAATTTCATTAACACTCTCGTAACCAAACTCATTAACAAAACTAATCTAACCTAACCTAATTTAACCCTAAGGAACATGTCGATAAAATACTAGGCCGAGAAAAATATGACTTTCTCTCGATCGTTCAACAGTACATTTGAGTATGGTGGTGGTTCTGCTTAACCTCTTTTTAAATCTAAGGTCGATGAGACACAGAATCACCAACAACACTGAAGTCAAAGATGTGAAGATCAAGGTTAGGTTAAATTATTCCAAGTAACTCTATCATCACTGTTCCACAATTCTTAGAACTGACTTCGGACAGCCAGTGAGAGAATGCACCTCTTGATTAAAAGTAGACACGAAGAGACTTACCTGCCAATAGTACCTGAGTTGAGCCAGCCACGTAAAGCTGTTCTCAGTTGTTATCTTTTTGCGGATGATTTCATCTTTAAGAACATCTCGCGAATGTACGTCAAGGACTACCAAAGCACCTTCGGTAGAAATTAATGGTTTCATTCATCCATTCATATATATATATATATATATATATATATATATATACAGGGTGGGCCGAAAGTCTGGATCCATAGGAAAATATTTATTTTAATACATAAATTACAACAAATGGTAAATACTTAAAATGAATATCAACTTTAACTCGTAAATGCGTATCCGTGATACTTTACAGTGGTTCGTACTCCAGTATAAACAAAAATTATAACAAATTAAAAAATGCTCAAATTGGCGGCCTCTGACATCGAGACACTTAGGGATGGAATTTATGATTTTTAATAATTCTTCGAATTGACGTTCTCGAGATGCGTGTTTCATTTGATAATCTTCTTGTTGACTTTACTGGACTATTCGTTAAAGTTTCACATACCATTGCAGAGGTATTTTCATCAGTTGCAGTTTTTGGACGACCAGAACGCCGTCGATCATGTACACTTCCTGTTTCTTTGAAACGTTTAAACAGCTTGCCAACAGTCGCATGTGTTACTGGATGCTTATCAGGATGATTCTATTGAATTCGGTAGCAACTTCTCTGTGTGTAGCGCCCTGTCTTGCGTACATGAGCACAAGTTCTACCCGGTCTTCTGTTGTTAGATTCGAAGCCATTTCTGGGCTGAAAT
Source organism: Bathynomus jamesi (assembly GCA_023014485.1). Classification (NCBI taxonomy): domain Eukaryota; kingdom Metazoa; phylum Arthropoda; class Malacostraca; order Isopoda; family Cirolanidae; genus Bathynomus; species Bathynomus jamesi. Next base: position 231,544 of record JAJOZX010002735.1, read on the forward strand.
AAAAAAGTATTTTGAGTATTTATACTGGAGTACGAACTACTGTACAGTATCACGGATACGCATTTACGAGTTAAAGTTGATATTCATTTTAAGTATTTACCATTTGTTGTAATTTATTTATTAAAAAAATATTTTCCTATGGATCCAGACTTTCGGCCCACCCTGTATATATATATATATATATATATATATATATATATATATATATATATATATATATATATATATATATATATATATATATATATATACAGGGGTCCGAGAATTATCTGTACAATTTTTAGCTGTTATTAAAAGTCAACCATGAAGTGTAGAAATTCCAGTGTTGTCCCATTTTACAGAGAATCTCATTAAATTTTTTCTGATACCACGTTTTAACAAGTTTTTTTAGAAATGTACGCGGGTGACAGACATTGATGATTTAAAAGCAAGAATCACAGCTGCTATTGAGCGAATTGATGTGGATATGCTGCAGCGTACATGGCAACATTTGGAGTATCGATTGGATGTTTTGCGAATCACTAATGGTGCACATATCGAATGTTTGTAACAACGTTACTTTAATAAAAGAAACTTTTGAAAATACAGATTCTAAATAATCTTGTTTAAGAATTTTACGTGTGTTATCAAGAATTTTATTAAAAGATGAAATTGTACAGATAATGTTCGGACACACTGGAATTTCTAAAAAACTTGGCAAAACTTGGTATCAGAAAAAACTTAATGAGATTCTCTGTAAAATGGGACAAAACTGGAATTTCTACACTTCATGGTTGACTTTTAATAACAGCCAAAGATTGTACAGATAATTCTCGGACACCCTGTATATATATAATTATATATATATATATATATATATATAATATATATATATATATATATATGATACACACAGACCGTGCATGGAACAAGGAACTCTTCTGGGAAAATTAAATCCACTATAGTTCGAATAAGTAATGGTAAATGACAAACACTATATTTTTTTCTTTTTCATGTTAGCCCGACGTGGGCAACGGGTCACTCGGAAAGAGGCCCCAAAATGTAGCTTACCTCACCAGCTATCTGCAAAGCAGATAGGATACAGCTTGGGACAGGATCTAGGAGCTGGAATCCCAAAGCTGGATCCTATCTGCTTTGCAGATAGCTGGTGAGGGAAGCTATATTTTTTGGGTCTCTTTGCGAGTGATCCGTTACCCACGTCGGGCTAACATCATGAAAAAGAAAAACTATAGTGTTTGTCATTTACCATTACTTATTCGGACTAGAGTGGATTTGATTTTCCCAGAAGAGTTCCTTGGTCCATGCACGGTCTGTGTGTATCATGAAAAAAACCTCAGGTGACCATTCTGAGTTCATCCCATACACAAGGGGAGGTCAGAAAATAAGTTTACACTGCGTATAATTTCGTAACTAAAGGACCTACATTGATTATGTTTGTATCAGGTAAATTCGTTAATCACTGTTGGCAACACTGAACGTCGATTTGGCTGCCATCTACAGTACATTGGTTATATGAGTCAGTTGAACATGGCGGCTCGACTGGAACAGTGCCCTGTCATTTCTGCAACGATATTCCGTCTGTCAGTGGTCAAGAATTTCTCGAGCGCATTGTCACAGGAGACGAGACATAGGTTCATCACCGTACTCCGGAAACAAAACGTGCCAGCATGGAATTGAAACACCAGGGCCGGATTTAGGAGTGGGCAAAGTGGGCAGCTGCCCATGGGCCTCCACATCTTGGGGGCCTCCACATATTGACAAGCCATTATCAAAATAGAAAAAACCCGAAACTAGAAAAACCCGATAGATGATCAACAAAAAAACACGCGCATCCAATACCACTGTAGTACATAAACTTTTACCAATTACTATTTGTTGTGTACTGATTATTATTTTGTTTTTATTAATCTTTTAGGCCTACTCTCACTATAATGGAATACCCGAGTAACCCGAGGCTTTCATTTTTTGCAGAAATGAGTGGAATGGACAGACACAAGAGTGCACGATGTTTTGAAAGTGTATGTATGTTAATTATATTATGAATCTTATGGATGACTTCAATTATGTCTTCCCCTAAGGTAGGGGGGCCTCCACATGGAGGCTGCCCAGGGCCTCCACACGTCTAAATCCGGCTCTGGGAAACACTCGGGTCCCCGCGACCAAAGAAGTTTAAGATTGTGAGGTCCGCTGGCAAAGTGATGGTTACCGTATTTTGGGACCACAAAGTCGTTTTGCTCGCAAACTTCATGCAAAAAGGCACAACAATCAATGCAGCTGTATATTGTTCGACATTGGAACGTTTACGAACGTCCATTAAACGTAAACGTCCTGGACTGCTCCGTAGGGCAGGGCACTGTTCCAGTCGAGCCGCCATGTTCAACTGACTCATATAACCAATGTACGGTAGATGGCAGCCGAATCGACGTGCAGTATTGCTAACAATGTTTAACGAATTCACCTGATACAAACATAATCAATGTAGGCCCTTTAGTTACGAAACTATACGCCGTGTCAATTTATTTTCTAATCACCCCTCGTGTGTGTATATATATATATATATATTGATAACTCATATATATATATATATATATGATGCAAACCCACAAAGAAAAAGAAAAATGATTCCAAAGCCTTTCGTCTATTCAGAAATACACCTCGTCAGGGAATGAAGAGAGAAGGCGAGATGACAAAAATATAATATACATATGTACAGCGAGACAGAAAACTAAGGGAATTAGCACATGATTAACAAGAGTTAATTAGAGGCAAAAGGTATTTTAACAGGATATTGTCAAATTTATACATTCCCTCCCGCACTGTTATTCAAATTATTTATTTTTAAAATGGATAAGTGCAGTCTAGAATATTCCTTTCAATTATAGCTGTGTTTTTAACGAGCGCTTTAGAACTATCCCACTTGATACTCTGATTACATCTATACATATGGTTAAACAATGCATTAGAATTATATGCTGTTCTACACGTATAATTTATGCTGTTTTACCCTAATGTCTAACGTTTTACCCAGTTGGCCTATATATACTGAGTTACATTGTGCACATCCGAGCGAATACACACAATTAACCGCATTATCCGGGCTATTCTTTATTAGGCGTGATTTAACAGTATTATTATACTTAAAGACTACATTGATACCAATTACTTTAAGTAAAGTCGGAAAATATTGAAAATTAACATGTTAAGGTAGGCTAAGGATATTTTTACGCTCAAATTCCTTTACAGCTACACTATTATAATATCTTTTCTTGGCTTTCCTAAGGCAGTTACCTAGAAATGAAATAGGGTAACATAATTTAGTACCAATATTCATGATATTGCATAACTCGGAATCTAAAAATTCAGGACTGACAACTCTCAATGCTCCAAGAAACATAGCAGAGAAAATAAAATATTTAATCGAGTGATGATGGTCAGAATAAAAATTCACATAAGAGTTATTGGTAATTTTTTACTATCAGTCCGGTCTCTGGAAACTGAAAATAAAGTTTACCATAAGACTCTTTATATTTTTTTAAACAACTTTTATTAAGTACAATATGAAGGCAAATGCCGATTAAAGCTATAAAATTAATGTTAAGAAATTATTTTTTTGAGCGATAAAATCGCGGATCATGTTTTTGTGAGTGATAAAATGACTGATCCCACAAAGGTTAGGAAGGTACCGCTAACAAAATTGGGTGGTTTGACCTGAACTCATAACATTTTAGTGTCACGGTGGCGTCGGTTTGCGATGGTTGTAATTATTCACTGTGTTTAACTTCATGCAAATTTTTTTATGATGAAGAGGCTGAATTTAATTTTTATGTAGAACACGGTGTATTGCTAAAAGAATTTATATGCCCTAAGAAAAACAAGGAAGGTATTGTTTGTGGTAATAAGTATACAGGTAAGAGTAGTACCTAAAATTAGGTTAGGTTAGGTAGGTTAGGTTAGTATAGTTTTACGGTATATATAATATATACAGTGAATATATAGTGTTCGTTTTACTACATATATATAAATGTATATATATACCTTTTAGGTCAATCATGTTGGCTGTTTCTACAATTTCCATAATTATATATCAATGGATTCGTTTTTTACATCGTGAATGCGCCCTAGATAGTCTCTACTGAAGGAATTACCCGCATTTTAGGGTATTTTTTCACACTTATACCCCAAAACAAACTTCCTGTCCTAACTTAGTTTTGGGCCAGTTCCCTCACTTGAGACTATCTATATCGCATTCCTGGTGTAATAACGAATCCATTGATGTATAAATTATAGGAATTGAAGAGACCGGAGTGATAGTAAAAAATTACCCAGAAAAGATAGGCTTCCATCATTTTCTTTTTCAATTGTGAACTTAATAAATGGGACTAAATTGTTGAGCCTACCAAGAAATAAGTCAACATCCAAATTCTTAGGCCAAAGGCATAAATCATCATCTATATACCTGTACCAAACAAGGTTAAAATTAACAACAGTAGGCAAATTCTACTTTCCAAAAATTCCATATATAAGTTAGCTAATACCGGTGAGAGGGTATTTCCCATCGGCAATCCAAACGACATAGCATAAAACTTGTTTTCAAGCTGAAAATTACAATTTTTGACGCAAAGCTTAACTCAATAAGTGTGTTGTGTTGATTGTTGAACAGGGAAAGAATATTCAGAGATCTTACCTTTTGAAAAATCAAGTCGGTCATCAACAGGGAACTTTTGTGAATAACGAGCATACATCAAAACTTACCAGTGTGAAATTAGGGTCATTAGGAAACTTCAGTTTGTCAATAAGATCCATGCTATTTACGATATGTGACTTGGAAGTAGTTCAAATTTGAAGTTTTTCGTAAGCCTACTAATAATAACTCTTATGTACATTTTTATTCTGACCATCTCCCTGATTAAATCTTCTATTTTCTCTGCTATGTTTCTTAGAGCATTGAGAGCTGTTAGTCCTGAATTTTTAGATTCCGAGTTATGCAATATCATGAATATTGGTACTAAATTATGTTATCCTATTTCATTTCTAGGTAACTGCCTTAGGAAAGCCAAGAAAAGATATTATAATAATGTAGCTGTAAAGGAATTTGAGCGTAAAAATATCCTTAGCCTACCTTAACATGTTAATTTTCAATATCTTCCGACTTTACTTAAAGCAATTGATATCAACGCAGTCTTTAAGTATAATAATACTGTTAAATCACGCCTAATAAAGAATAGCCCGGATAATGCGGTTGGTTGTGTGTATTCGATCGGATGTACACAATGCAACTCAGTATATTATAGGCCAAATGGGTAAAACGTTAGACATTAGGGTAAAACAGCATAAATATACGTGTACAACAGCAAATAATTCTAATGCATTATTTAACCATATGTATAGATGTAATCATAGTATCAAGTAGGATAGTTCTAAAGCGCTCTTTAAAAACAGATATAATTGAAAGGAATATTCTAGAATGTGCATTTATCCATTTTAAAAATAATTTGAATAACAGTGAGGGAATGTATAAAATTTACAATAACCTGTTAAAATACGTTTTGCCTCTAATAAAGGTATATAGTTTTGTCATCTCGCCTTCTCCCTTCATTCCCTGACGAGGTGTACTTCTGAATACACGAAAGGCCTTGGAATAATTTTTTTTTTCCTTGTGGGATTTGCATCATTCATTCATGTCACGTGTTTAATTGTGAAATTCATCCCATATATATATTGTATCAAAAGTAATTTAAGATGTCACAGTTTTTACATTAATTTCTATTAGCCGATAAGAAATTTGAAAAAACAACGTCTTCTTTCATTACTCTTTATAAACAACCAGGAAGCTCATTTCCCCACGATGTGGAAGCGAGTGTGCCCCAAGGATCATTTTTAGCCCGAGAAATGACAGGGTTCGTGGCCAAATCAATCCAAACCAGGAGCCAGGGAGGTGGCAGCGAACCAGAGCTTAC
>JAJOZX010002735.1:242500-440000 GCA_023014485.1 Bathynomus jamesi
TGAATTTGTATGGGAAATAGGCCAAAAATCGAAAATCGTAAAAATCGACCCTAATTATTAATTTTTTTGCTTTCGGATGGCCAAAATCGGGTTCCCGGCACGAATTACATCATAATAGACCATTCACCAACTTTTTTTGAGATCGAGGGGTAGGGGGTAGGGTCTTAAATCCGGTGCTGACTCATAGCACCAGATATAAGACCTAATATTACATTATTTTTATTCTTTCCAGATTCCTATTTAGGTACCTAGAATGTTAAAAGTTTGCATTAAAATACGTTATTTAATTTTAAAATATCAGTAATAAATAAAATATTGTTAAAATCTTATTAAATTAAATTATGGCTACTAGAAAAAGAAGCCACAATGCAGCCTTCGGATATCCAGCAAAATTTTCATCTGCCATGACGCCATCAAAAACTATTGTTTTAAGGCACTTCCATTTTATTGTTAGAGAGGAAGAATCTAAAGCACAGGGTAAAATAAGTAAAAATGATTGCTATAACGTAGTTGTTCAAGATATAAAAGAAATTTGGCAAAACTTTTCTTTCCCAACAATTGATACAAAGAGAATTTATGTTAGTTACTAGACTTATAGAAGATGCTCATAAGTTAACTAAATGTCCTATGATAAAAAGAAATGAAAAAATATTATGAAAAATTAAAGAAATATGACGAGATGTTTGACATATCTCCATGCCACTGTTATGATAAAGGCATAAGGGGTAGAAAACTTTGTAGGTGTGAACATAAAATACCTATTATAGAATAGGAAGCTTTTATTGGTCAAAAAGAAAGAAAAATCCAGTTAGGAAAAATTGATAAAAAAAACTACTTCAAGTATTTTGAGAAAGTTGGGCAAAATCCAAAAAGCACAGGAAAGGGAAAAGAAATCAAAAGAAAAATTAAGAGAAGCACGGGAATTTGTATCATCAGAAGTGATAGAAGATGATAATGAAAATGAAGATGTCGATTTTCTCTTTAAGACAGAGAGGACTTAGGAAAGAATTGGTTATATTAATCGGCATAAATTTATTTTAAATACTTTAGAGTCTAGAAAAGAACTGCCTACTTTTGAGTGGAAAGGTCAATGGAAGGAATAAAAAAAACATTAGTTTTAGGTCAAAAGTTTTATTGAATTTCTGTCTCTTAATTTCTAAATTTCTACCAATAATAGCTAAAAATTTATGTATTAAATTTTTTTCATGCATTTTTGTATTTTTTAATAATAATAAAAAAATTTCAAAGTAAATCGCAAATTACCTCGAATTTTAAGAATTTTCTGAAAAAACTGAAACCGGTAGGGGGGGTAGGGGTCCTCAGAATTCAAAAATATTTTACCAGGGTGTTACTATGATTGATTGAACCACCTCACACTATGTACATAAGAAATCAAAAATTTCGACCCGTCCTAGTAAATATCATTCAATTAGGCTAAAATTTGGCATGGAGATGTTTGATGGATATAGGAACACGAGCAGCCATGTGGAGGTAAAAAATTACAAAATTTTATTTTTTGGGACCACCTAATATATATATATATTACACAGCGTTGGCCTTAGACGGCGAGAACCAGGGATAAGGCAACGGGGCTAAGGTCATTCTCTCGGTGTGACACATATTTTCAGGATTACATTTGATAGATTTAACATTCTATTGACAAGTATACTGTGTGTTAGATTAAATTAAGTTAGTTTTTAGAGTGTCGATGTTAAGGTCTTGTTGATCTAATGAGTAGAGGTCCCTAAATTTCTTCAAATATAAAAGCTCCAGGTAGACTTTGAAGAATTGACTTCTGCAGATAAACAAACGTTGACTGCAAGGAACATGTTTGACTACCCATGCGATAAAAGATCATCCAGATTCGTGATGACTGAACCAAACAGATATTCAGTCACTCGTATAACATTCAGTAAAACTCGTAAATCAATATTTTCAAGAGAAAACCATTGGAAAACCCATGAGAAAACGAGAGAAAAAAGCGCTAAAAACCGAAGCCAATGAGAAACCTACAAAATCATCCTTGGTATCATAATCTTCGCCTATTTGCTTCATGGACACGTCTCTCTCGTGAAAAGTACCGTTACAAGAAACTCCGTTTGCTTCCAATAACATTTCTTTTCAGTGAACCTCTATTTCGTAACTCTTTTAACATTGCATTCATTAACCCTTTAAGGACGATTCCCCCAGCATATGCGGTCACTATGTCACCAAAAAGTATATGTTTTATTGTTATTCAAAACTAAATATTTTAATAACTAGTCACTGAAATGATACGCATTTTGGGTCCCTTTCCCGACAACTGAGTGACAACATAAACATGTACATTTATAGAAACAAGAGGCATTGTAGTACAATTTATATTATTTCTGGTGACACTTTAAAGTATCATCCTTCGTGAAAGGGTTAAATACAACATCAATCCTATATTAATTTACAGTATTTAAATTTTAACCAGTGCCATATTCCCGCTGGTTAATCTGTAACAAATATTTATTAATTTTATGACCTAATCGTTATTGAAAAAGAAAAAAGAAAAATCTAATGGCGTCAGATCAGTAAAGCAAGATTCAATAAGGTGAGTATTCTATGGATTCGGACTTTTATAATGCGCAAATAAATTTCTGGTATGAATTCGACTAATTCAATGAAATAAATATCCTGAGTAAAGGACTTTTGCTACACCATATATATATATATATATATATATTATATATATATATATATATATATATATATATATATAATCTCGCTATTTATTCGACTATCACGTTTCCCGATACAAGCTAAATCGGACCTAATATTTATGGCTTTTCAAATATGCAATTTAATTAGATATTCTAAAATTATTTAAATTTTGTAAATTTATTGTTTTTATTATGAAATTAAAATTTATATTACAGTTTATATATTATATATATATAATATATATATATATATATATATATATATATATATATATATATATACCGGGTGTCCGAGAATTATCTGTACAATTTTGGCTGTTATTAAAAGTCAACCATGAAGTGTAGAAATTCCATTGTTGTCCCATTTTACAGAGAATCTCATTAAGTTTTTTCTGATACCACGTTTTGACAAGTTTTTTAGAAATGTACGCGGGTGACAGACATTGATGCTTTAAAAGCAAGAATCACAGCTGCTATTGAGCGAATTGATGTGGATATGCTGCAGCGTACATGGCAACATTTGGAGTATCGATTGGATGTTTTGCGAATCACTAATGGTGCACATATCGAATGTTTGAACAACGTTACTTTAATAAAAGAAACTTTTGAAAATACAGATTCTAAATAATCTTGTTTAAGAATTTTACGTGTGTTATCAAGAATTTTATTAAAAGATGAAATTGTACAGATAATGTTCGGACACACTGGAATTTCTAAAAACTTGTCAAAACTTGGTATCAGAAAAAACTTAATGAGATTCTCTGTAAAATGGGACAACACTGGAATTTCTACACTTCATGGTTGACTTTTAATAACAGCCAAAAATTGTACAGATAATTCTCGGACACCCTGTATATATATACATTCAACTGCAAAGAACACGCAGTATAAATAACGTAAAGAACGACGCTTGTATAGATATTCCGCGCAAGACGAGAGAGAGAGAACGAAACAAATGAAAAAAATGAGGTAACCACCCGGGAATCGAACCCGGGATCTTCCGATTGCCGGTCAGATGCGATACCATTACACCATGGGCCTCACTCTCCAAATGCCGTAATTCTTCTACATACTCGCAGAAACCAATGCCCAAGGGGGCACCTCCCGCATGCCGTAACATTATATACATTCAACTGCAAAGAACACGCAGTATAAATAACGTAAAGAACGACGCTTGTATAGGAGATATTCCGCGCAAGACGAGAGAGAGAGAACGAAACAAATGAAAAAATGAGGTAACCACCCGGGAATCGAACCCGGAATCGAATCGGAAGATCCCGGGTTCGATTCCCGGGTGGTTACCTCATTTTTTCATTTGTTTCGTTCTCTCTCTCTCTCGTCTTGCGCGGAATATCTCCTATACAAGCGTCGTTCTTTACGTTATTTATACTGCGTGTTCTTTGCAGTTGAATGTATATAATGTTACGGCATGCGGGAGGTGCCCCCTTGGGGCATTGGTTTCTGCGAGTATGTAGAAGAATTACGGCATTTGGAAGAGTGAGGCCCATAGTGTAATGGTATCGCATCTGACCGGCAATCGGAAGATCCCGGGTTCGATTCCCGGGTGGTTACCTCATTTTTTCATTTGTTTCGTTCTCTCTCTCTCGTCTTGCGCGGAATATCTCCTATACAAGCGTCGTTCTTTACGAATATATATATATATATATATATATATATATATATATATATATATATATATATATATATAAAATTATATATACTGTATATACCGACTCGGCGGCAGGACCGGACAAATGGAATGCCACACTGATCAAAAACTGCAAGAATGCAATCGCTGAGCCCCTATGTTGGATATGGAGACGACCACTAGACACGGGAGAAATGCCGGGCATCCTGAAGAACGCGAACATAGTCCCAATATATAGAGGAGGAGATCAACCCGAGGCCAAAAACTATAGGCCAGTGCCGCTTACATCTCATCTCACTAAAATATTTGAAAGAATAGTTTGACAGAAAATCTATGACTTTTTGGAAACTCAGAAAAAATTAAATGATAACCAACATGGGTTTCAGTTAGGCAGATCATACCTATCACCAGAGCTCGGCAATAAATACATTGAATGTATTTAAATACTAAATACATGGGAGAAATGTATTTAAATACTAAATACTAAATACATTTTACGAATGTATTTAGATACTAAATACAAAATACATCAATTGTATTTAAATACATTTGTAAATACATTTTAAATACATACAAATTTTAACATATGCATTCACTAATTCATGAGTAACAACAATATAAAATGCTTGATAAAGGATAAAGAAATAGTACAATCTAATTTCCGATTATATATTTCCCTTTTTAGAACAAAACAAAAACAAAAGAACTTAGAACTTACGATGTTCAACCAGTGACATATTATACTCATTATATCATTGCAAAATGAGTAACAATTAATGAGTAGATGAGACATAAACGTAAACATAAGACGTAAACATAAACATAAGGCACCTTACGAATTCTCTTTTATTTCACGGTTGCTGCGGATCAAAATCAATCTTTCAAAAGTTTTGTCTGAAAGAGAGTTTCTTTTGGGAGTCAAAGTGATTCCCGCGAATGAGAATATTCGCTCTACCGGTGCCGAAGATGGTAATGTCGTGTTATAGCGGAGGAACAGTCTTTTTATGAGAGGATGTTTTCCCAAACTGTTGAAACATAAACCATGCTGTACTACACTGTCGACGCGTCGTACTGTGCTAGTACAGAACGTGTATTAAACCAGTAAAAGTATTTAAATTTTTATATTTTGAGTATTTAAATACATTGTATTTAAATACTATATTTAAATACATGAAAAACAATGTATTTATAAATACAGTTCTAAATACACAAATGTATTTAAATACAAAATACAAGTATTTAAATACTGCCCAGCTCTGCCTATCACAACTACTGGAACACTACATTATTTAGGCACTGGAAAGTAATGAAAACTGTGATGTAATATACACAAACTTTGCCAAAGCGTTCGACAAGTGTGACCATGGAATCATAATACATAAACTGAAATATATGGGAATAACAGGAAAAGTTGGGAAATGGATATATAATTTCCTTAGTGAGTGGCAAGTCGTTACAGTACGAGGAATATCTTCATCAGAATCAGACGTCCTCAGCTCAGAACCACAAGGAACAGTATCAACTCCACTACTCTTCATGATCATGCTAACTGACATAGATGAGGACGTTACCAGAGACAGCACAGTAACATCCTTTGCCGATGACACAAAGATCAGTAGAAAAATAAGAAACCCAGAAGATATAGGATCTCTACAAACCGACATGAACAGAATCTACAAGTGGACGGAAGACAACAATATGAAGTTTAACACTGAGAAATTTCAGCTGTTACGGTACGGAAAAAGAGAAGACCTAAAATCCATAGAATATTATACCTCAAATGGACAGGAAATTCAAAGAAATTCTAGAGCAAAAGACTTGGGTGTTATAATGACTGATGATGCGAAATTTGAAACACAAAATAAGATAACAGTAAACAGAGCAAAGAGAATAACTGGGCAGATACTGAGAACTTTTAAACGAAGGGATAGGAATATAATGATTCCTCTACTGAACACTAATCACACCTAAATTGGAATACTGCTCGGTCCAGGCATCCCCATATAAAAAAGAAGACATTAGACGGCTAGAAGGGTTTCAGAGGAGCTTCACAGCCAAGATCAATGGGTGCAAAGAACTAAATTACTGGGAAAGGTTACGCGAATTAAACCTACATTTACTGGAAAGGAGAAGAGGGAGGTACACCATTATTTACACTTGGAAAATAATGGAGAAACTAGTCCCTCATCTTACTCTGAACCCTGTAACTCCCCAAACAACAGTGGAAAGTAGAAAAGGAAGACTGTCATGTTTCCAAACTAAAGGCTAGACAGGGAACATCCTTAACCCTGAAAGAAAATAGTTTTGTTGTGAAAGGACCAAGACTGTTTAATCAGCTGCCCAAAGAACTAAGGAATATGAGTGGTGTTGCGGTGGACATCTTCAAAAGAAGATTAGATGGCTGGCTCAGAACAATCCCTGATGAGCCGGGCGTACCTGGCTATGTGAGGTGGAGAGTACAAGAAACCAACTCATTACTTCATTAGGCCAACTCGAGGAGGGGCGACAAGCTTGACCTTCGTGAAATGAGGAATCATCACACGGAACATTTGAATGGTTGAAAGGTGTATATATATATTAGTGGTGGACCGGATGTCAGTTTTTCAACATCTGCGGATCTTTAATTTCAATATCACCGGATGCGGATGCGGATATTTAATCTATCAATATAATAAAGAATTATGAATATATGACATAATTTTTCAAATTTCGTGATATTACTATTATGGGAGGCAATGCATAAGAATTAAAATTAATGTTTTCATTATGATAAAAATAATAACTTTCTCAAGAGTTTCAGCCACAGAAAATTCAATGAAACAAGTTTCATTCAATTTTCTGTTACCGGGTATTTATATTTTGAGGTTCATATATTTGTTTGTTCATTAATAATTAATACTTTACATAAAATGTGCATGACTGGGCCTTATAAGCTACTTTATAAACTAATTTAATTGTAAATTGCAAAATTTATTGGAGGTAATATCCGCAGTCAGAAGTGCCGATGAGGATGTTAAAAATGATGCGGATATCCGGTCCACCACTAATATATATCAGGTCATCCCATAAGTAATGTTTTTTAGATCGGAATTTGAAGGACAAAAAAAAACTCAATTAAAACTTTTTAATCTAGTATATATTTTCCATCGGAATCAATGACACTCTGCCAACGTCCTACAACCTTTTCAAGGCCATGTTTATAAAAGTCAGGCGGTTTTGAAGCAAAAAACGTACAAAGACTGGTGTGCAGGTCATCTAAAGAAGTATACTGTTTCTCGTCAAGATAGTTTTGCAGACTCCTGACGAGATGATAATCTGAAGGCGCAAGGTCTGGAGAATATGGAGGATGTGGAATTTTTTCCCACCCAAGCTCCTCAATTTTTGCAGAAGTGATCCGAGCGGTATGAAGACGTGCGTTGTCGTGGTGGAACACGATTCCTTTCCGATTAACCAAAGGTCTCTTTTCTTTTAGTGCAGTGTTCAATCGATCCAGTTGTTGACAGTAGACTTGAGCGGTGATTGTTTGGTTGTGTGGTAAGTTTTCAAAGTGTATTACACCACCTTTATCCCACCAAACACTAAGCAACACCTTCCGAGGGTGAAGATTTGGTTTTGGCTGTGGTGTCGCTGGTTCTCCGGCACAAACCCAGTGTCGACGGCGCTTAACATTCTGGTACAGTATCCACTTTTCATCACGTCACTAAACGGTGCAAAAACGGATCTTGGAGTTCACGGGAATGAAGAGCTGTGCTAATGTTTACCCGCACCCTCAGATTGTCGACCGACAATTCATGTGGCACCCATTTTCCTAACTTAGGCACTTCCCGAGTTGTTGCAAATGTCGATGGATGGTGGACGGGGATGAATTGAGTTTCTGGGCCAATTCTTCGACAGTTGTTGAACAGTCTTCTTCAAGTGCGGCTAACAGCAGGTCATCATGAAACTAAACAGGGCGTCCAGAGCGTGCTGCATCTGTCAAACAGCAGTCACCATTCTTAAACTTTTGAAACCATCTTTGACATTTCCTCACATGCAGAATATCGTTGCCATAAACGTCCTGAATGTTTCGCGTTGCTTCAGTAGCACTATTCCCTTTTTTTGAACTCGTAAAGCATTATATGCCTGATATGCTCTTCTGATACCGCCATGTTTATGAGGGGTTCACATAAAGCAAAACACACGTCTTCACTGGTCAAGGTCTGTAAAGTATGTAGCGAAACACGATCGATCTCCTCTTAGATATAACCTTCGGAAAATTTGCTTAAACCGACTAGGACTAGTTTAAACTTAATCTATCGTGAAAAACGACATTACTTATGGGATGACCTGATATATATATATATATATATATATATATATATTATCACTAAGTTCATGTAATAACTTGTAATTCACACACACACACACACACGTTATTCGACCCAAACATCAATCACCTTATTTTGTTTATTTCCAAATAAAAACAGTAATTTATACAGATGCTTTATTTTACCTGCAAATACAGTGTTTACGAGAAATTGGCAGTTCAGTGGGTAACACAGTTTCCCTATAGGTGAAGTGAAGGCACTGAGGTCGCGGGTTCGAGTCTCGATGGTGCTAGTAATAATAATAATAATAATAATACAGGAGTTGGCTTGAGTGCTGTGCAAGTTCCTGGTCCTCCTGACTATTATTATTATTACTTGGAAATAACACACTCCTTTACTGCCATACAAAGTTCTTATTTTTAAAAACGAAAAAGAACTGTTTCGTTCTCAATGAACGTAAAGACCCTCCATGGCTACAATCGACAAATGAGAGACTCACCTCATTGCTTTCGATACTTCGCTCGTCCAAAATGTCTGAGAGACGCAGAGAATCGCCTGTCCCGGCCAGTCGAGCACCCATTTCTCGCGGGTTTTTTTGCTGTAATCCTCCATGCACGCGCTCACCACCTTTATAACACAGGTTCTCGCTAAAACTATTTGCTTATAATTGATATACTGTATATATATATATATATATATATATATATATATATATATATATATACAGGGTGGGCGGAAAGTAGCTCCCTATTTTGGATTGGTAAAAAAATACGTATATTATCCATTTATTTCAGAAGAAATAATATGAAAAGGTAGGCATACATGGTAGGTTTTCTCTAAAATTCAATGTGGGCTCCAACTCTTTCCACCAGCTTCTGGAGCCGCCCAGGAATGGCGTCCACTGACTTTAGCAGGAACTCCGGCGGGATGGAGGACATGACTTCCCGAATTCGGTCCTCCAGTTCTTCCAATGTCCTCGGTTTGGTGCGGTAGACTTCTTCCTTTACCCACCCCCAAAGAAAGAAGTCGCACGGTTACCGCTGAAAAACGGCAGAATCGGTTCAGTGTAACGGTGTGGTGTGGTATGACCTCAGATCAGGTTGTGGGCCCGTTCCTTCTGCGCAACACCATAAATGCTGAGCGGTACCTTGCTATGTTGCGAAACGAGGTCTGGCCGGTTGTCAGCACATGGGAGAACATCGACGATCTGATATTTATGCAAGATGGCGCCCCTCCGCACTTCGCTCTTGTTGTCCGTGAGTGGCTGGATGCCCACTTCCCTGGGCGTTGGATGGGTCGTCGTGGTCCACATCAATGGCCAGCCAGGAGCCCCGACTTGACACCGTGCGACTTCTTTCTTTGGGGGTGGGTAAAGGAAGAAGTCTACCGCACCAAACCGAGGACATTGGAAGAACTAGAGGACCGAATTCGGGAAGTCATGTCCTCCATCCCGCCGGAGTTCCTGCTAAAGTCAGTGGACGCCATTCCTGGGCGGCTCCAGAAGCTGGTGGAAAGAGTTGGAGCCCACATTGAATTTCAGAGAAAACCTACCATGTATGCCTACCTTTTCATATTATTTCTTCTGAAATAAATGGATAATATACGTATTTTTTTACCAATCCAAAATAGGGAGCTACTTTCCGCCCACCCTGTATATATATATACATATATATATATATATACAGCATATACACTTTGTCTCAACAACCAAGTATGATATAAAAATCTATATACAGGGTGTACATAAAGTCAGGATCTATTTTTGTGAAGCACTTGGAAATTATATGGAATTCAATCATAAAATGATAAAGTGGTAACATTTATTAAATAATTAAGAGTAGGATTCGACGTGACGCCCATCAGTATCCCTGCACAGCTCAAATCGTTCCGCAGCATTTCTAAACACATTCTGGAGCATTTGCGGGGTTATGTTATCTGCAGCAGTTCGTATACGTGTACGTAAGTTTTCAAGACTCGTAATCTTCGTCTGATAGACGTGCGATTTGATAAAGCCCCATGCAAAGAAATCTAAAGGGGTTAAATCTGGTGATCTCGCTGGCCAAGGTCTTTTGTTGCTTCCGCGTCCGATCCAGCGATCTGGAAAACGTCCATTTAGATAATCCTGAACAATTTTGGCATAGTGACAAGGAGCACCAGCATGTTGATAGACGACGGTACTAACAATCCTATCCCCAATCAGCTGAGGTTCAAGGAATTGCTGCAACATGTCCAGATAAATAAGCCCCGTAACTGTAGTTTCAGCAAAGAAAAAAGGACCATAAACCTTAGATTTTGTTAAACCCATCCAGACATTAACTTTAGGTGAGTCTCTTTCCCAATTTTGGACGAAATCATTCGGTCTTTCATCTGCCCAAATTCGACAGTTATGGCGATTTACTTTTCCACGCGTATGGAAAGTGGCTTCATCACTAAAGAGAATGTTGTCCATTAAATTATCACTCCAGATTTGTTCTACGAGATCAGCACACACAGCACTTCGTCGAGGGAAATCTTCCTCATGTAAATCATGTAAAACCTGCAAATGATAGCTTTTCTTCTGCAAATTAACTTTCAGAATTTTGTGCACAGATGACGTCGGGAGGCCGAGTCTGTGTGATGCAGCACGAACGGACGTACGTGGCTCCTCAGTGATAATTCCGCTTACTGCATTCACGGTCGTCCTGATCTTGCTTCATCATTTACAGATCCCGTTCGTTTAAATTTGTTCACCAATTTTCGTATTGTCTTGTCTATTGGCTCCGGCTTATGAAATCTCCTTCTAAACTTCTCTCTGATGTCATTGTATTTCTTTCCCTCGATTCGCCAAATTACTATTGCCACACGCTCTTCCGTATTCATTCTAAGGGCTTCTAAAAAGAAAAATAGAAAAAAATAATTATTTCACAAAAATAGATCCTGACTTTATGTACACCCTGTATAAATCTGCACTAAAAGATATTTACAATAATAATGATAATGATATGAGAACGATTCCAATAGTGTAATTTATAATACGTTCTTTTATGTCCAAGCTATTAATTAGTCCACATCTTAAATTCAGAAATATTAGAAATGTGATATAAGGAGTGTAACAAATTTTTTTTTTACCGGTTTTCGGTCATTGAGGGAAAAACATTTTTGATCAATTTGATAAAACCTGACAAACTGCAATAAAGACCAATATACTTTCTTTGCTCTTCCAATACCAATGTAACACGATTTTGAAAGGAACGCGAGAGTCAATCTCGATGTTTTGTAAAGTCTCTTTGAGCACTCTGATCAACATTTCTCTTGAATTTCGGCCTTAGCCTCTTTGAATACTGCACAGAGTTACTTCAACATATTGTTTGACAATTGCAGCCAGATTTTCGCACGGATTTAAATCGGGTTAATTTCCAGGCCATCGTCCGAGTTTAACTTAATCAAAAATTGCTAAACTGATGTCATTTGGCAAAACCACAGAAAAATTCCCCCAAACCTGTAAAAATTTTGTTACGCTCCTCACTAATTCATTTTGTAATAAATTGACTTCCTACCCTTTTAATGCTGCCTCTGACCTCAGCTTCTAACTGCACTAGCCATTTCTCGACCTGCCCTCTGGCACTACTCGTGCTGATGACCTCCGACAAAGTAATTACCTCTCCTTCACTAGACCTCACGGCTACCACGTCCAAATCATCTCCGAAATCGAGAGCGCTAACTCCTTCAAAGCACTTTTTCAAGTGAGGTTGCACTCTATTGGCGAGTAAAGTGTAAATTTTAGTTCCCAACAGTTCTTACGTCTTAATAGCATAATACTAATGTTCGGAAATGTAATAAAAAACTGTTTATATACATAAGAAATTACAAGAACTTCAATATAGTTATTATAATTTATATTGGGATGGTCCCTCTTAACTATTGTGCACACATACAGACAACTAATAAATCGAGGTACCTGCTTGGGTCTTTAGTCTCACTCAAGATTTCGAGTAGTTCTTCATTCGAAAGGAAGAAGAACCTGGCGAAATAAAGTCTTTTCTTTTCCAGATACTCGTTCAGACCTCTCTGAATCAATTCCAGTAATTCGGATGCCTTTTTCAAACGCTCGAGAATTTTATCCACTTCCAGTACTGCGAGAACGCGCGTATTTTGGTTCATACTCTTCATTATGTCACGCCATGTTTTATCAACTGTGTTAAATCTATCACAAAAGGAATTATGTTATTAAATAATAATAACTACGTGGTGCAGTAACACGATGAAAAACTACTCTTTATAGCTACAATGTGTTATACCTCCTGCCTTCTTCTGGCATCTGAGCCATGATGTCTGGAGATCCAAATATCGGTTCCAGGTAAATCCAGGTGGACTGAACTCTGAGCCACTCATCGAGAACTTCTTGCAGTGTTGATAATGTCGATTCCCACCCAGCCTAAATTTAAAATTATTACTGTCAATTAACAATAAACTTAATAACTATTAGAATAAGTAAAAACTCAGGAAACATAGCCTTTAGGCCAAAAATGCAAGTTTCATAAGACTTATTTTTTACAGTAAAATCATGGCTGTATATAGAATGAAACATTCCACCTAAGTTCTTTTCAGGTACTCTGCGTTACTTGCGCAGAATAGAGAGAGAAAGTACTCTTCCTTAACCTAATCGGAACAGTGTCATACCACTTCTTCTTCAATAGGTTTAATAAAAGGTGAAGACCTCATTGACTGAGTTTTCACGATGTGGTCATCGAGCAGCAGTTGAATGTCTTCCACTCCCGTCAGGACGTATGTCTCCGTTTCCCGATGAGGTTTTAGAACTAAATCCATCTCCTGCCAAGCTGCCTACACGAAACGTAATAAATTTTATTAATGTTAAAACTATTGTTATTAATTTGAAGTATACTGAACTACCTATACAATATATGAGCGTCTCGTGGTTCGATCGGTCAGTTAGGGCGTGCTGAGACTCTGCTGAGTCGTGGGTTCGAGCTCCAGTGCTACCTAGAGCTGAGCGGTTGTCTTTTCTGTATCTTACGTCACGACGAAGCGGAGGGCGGCTACCCTCCTTTAATTGACTCGGAGCCCCTATCCCTCATTTACTTGGGGGATACGGGATATAGATTTTATCTTTTATCTTTATAATATCAATAAAAAAAATTATTTTAATATAATCTAAAGGTTTTAGTACTCATTTTGTTAATTAAAAGTTAAAACGGGTATAATAAAATAGAAATACTTCAATAAATATGATGAAGCACAGTTTAAAACAATTATGAATTCTTTTTACCTTCATTTTCTCCAAATTTTTCTCAAACACATGTTCTTTCGAAGCTGCTTCAGAAACGGTCTCAAACTTTGTTAAATAGTCCTCCAAATTTGAATCAATCAGTCGTTGCAATGTAGTCGTTGCGTCAGCTCTAATATGTTATGTAAATAACGTTATACCATTAACGTAAGTAGCATCAACTTTATGAACGAAGAAACATCTCCGCATAATGTTTTAAGATTAATTACATATTGAGGTTTAATAATTTGTATTTCATGAGAAACTTTTCGCAGCCCTCCTTTATTTCACACCCCTATACGTATTCGCTATTATACATCTTTTTCATACTTTTGTTTTTATTTTTTCACCATATTAGATACTACCTTAGTACGAGTATATTATTATCTTCTATTCTCATCTTCATTGACTTTTCATTCTATACCTTCCACGAATTTCGTAATTTTTTATAAAGCTAATCTTTTTTGTCCCAATCTTACTTTTTAAGTTATTCATCTAAACTGCTCTTACTTTTTGGCTGTAAACTATCGTGCCAAACAAGTGTGTCACACATTTATACATCCGTGTTGGCACCAATACAACTTCTTCATACATACTTTTTGCTCCATTTGCACTCGAGAACTTCCTTTCTACCGTTTTTTTTTCCGGCTTTGGCTAGCTTGCCTTGTTTCACCCTACTTTCAATTTTCAATGCGTTTAAAATTTTTGTACTTGTACCTCTTTGTGAATTAAACGCCACAAATATTTAAATTTTTTCACAACCTTTAAATTTTCTCCATTCACTACAATATTATATACCGACTCTCGTTCTCTCTCAACAACAAAAACTTTACTTTTATTTACATTCGCTTCCAATAATTCACTGGTCAACAACAATTTTGTCACAAGGGTTTTGATGGGTGTTCTAAGTGTACTTTTTCATGCTGAATCTAAATATGGAATCATATTTTTTCTATCAGGCTTAGTTTACTTGTGACGCTATGTTCATTTTTTCCTCATTTAGCATGATCACCGGATAAAAAAATAACATATTATATATAATTAAGTATATAACAATATTATAATAAGTTATAAAACATTATAAAAATAATAAATATAATAATATATTATATTAATTAATATAACTATAATAAAATATATTAATATTAATATATATGTTGTATTAATTTTTCTGTAAAATTAGCACAATTTATTCCTTTGGGGCGAGAGTTCTGATAATGCTGGCAGGATAAATTTGGTCGGAGCAGCAGACTGTGCAGGTTGAAACATGTTTGTACCTGTTCAGACATGAGCCTAGTTTTTGTGTGTAGAGCAGCTCCAAGTCAGTCTGCTTGTAAATGTCACAGTGTTAACAGCTAGTGTCTGTTGCTTCTTGTTAATTTTACACCAGTGTTGTATTCATATAGATGTTTTGTAATGCCGCGGAACTGTCTGAATCATCCTAATTCCTTTTGTTATGTATGTGGTGATCTAACTTTAAAATCCCAGAAACGTAACTTTACACCATTAGTAAAAAAATGCTATGAACTTTATTTCGGATGTAAAGTAGGCGATCAGGACAAGAGTTGGGCCCCTCACATTTGTTGTGTGACATGTGTAAGACTACTTACAGGATGGCTAAACGGTTCACGTCACATGCCATTTGCTATTCCAATGATTTGGAGGGAACCCAAAGATCACACAACAGACTGCTATTTCTGCCTGGTAAATACAAAGGGATCACTTCAAAAACAAAGAGCCTTATGAAATACCCTAATCTACCGTCTGCAATGAGACCAGTTCCCCACAGTGCTCAACTTCCAGTACCAAATCCTCCTGAACATGTAAGTTTTAAGTGATGAGGAATCAAACGTAGCTGTAGCATATCACGAGGAAAAAGATGAAGACATTTCTGATCCAACATTCCAGGCTACCTGTTCCTCCAATGAACCACATTTACTGTCACAAGGAGATCTAAATGACCTAGTTCGTGATTTGAAATTATCTAAGAAGCAGGCTGAACTTTTAGGTTCAAGATTAAAGGGTTGGAATCTACTGCAACGTGACACTAAAGTTTTGTTTTTTCCGCAGCCGCCATGATGAATTCAAAGAATGGTTCTCTCCATGAAGATGGACTTGTGTTTTGTAAAGATGTTAATTCAGTCATGGGGGCTCTTGGTCATGAACATAACGTGGATGAGTGGCGATTGTTCATTGACTCCTCAAAAGTCAGCTTGAAAGCAGTCCTTCTTCACAACGGAAATAAATTTCCTTCTGTACCTATTGCACATGCTGCAAACATGAAAGTCATACGACAACATGAAGTTGCTTTTAGAAAAGTTTCAGTATCAGAAATATAAGTGGAATATCTGTGGAGATCTGAAGGTCATTGCACTTTTGCTAGGGTTGCAGCTAGGTTACACCAAGTACTGTTGTTTTTTATGTGAGTGGGACAGTAGGGACAAGCAAAACCACTACGTTAAGAAGGATTGGCCAAAACGCACCTCACTTGTTCCAGGCAAGAAAAATGTTGTGAATAGTTCACTTGTTGACCCTGAGAAAGTGTACCTTCCTCCTTTGCATATCAAGCTTGGACTTATGAAAAACTTTGTTAAAGCGATGGATAAAGCACAAACAGGATTCACATACTTGAGAAATAAGTTTCCCCGGATCAGTGATGCCAAGATTAAAGAAGGCATTTTTGTAGGCCCTCAGATCAGAGAATTGTTAAGAGATGAGAGATTTGAAGGAGAGTTGAATGAAGTTGAGAAAGCTGCGTGGCAGAGTTTCAAAAGTGTCTGCACAAATTTTTTGGGAAATCACAAGGCCGAAAACTATCCTGAAATAGTAGGAGATCTTCTTAAGTCTTACCAAGCAATGGGGTGCAATATGTCATTAAAGCTTCATTTCTTGGACTCTCACTTGGACTTTTTTCCGGAAAACCTGGGTGCGGTAAGCGACGAACATGGTGAGCGTTTTCATCAGGATATTTCTGCCATGGAAAACCGTTACCAAGGCAAATGGAGCCCCAGTATGCTGGCTGACTATTGCTGGACTCTTAAGAGAGACATGCCTGAGGCAAAGCACAGCAGAAAATCAAAACAAGCTACTTTTTAAACTACAGGTATGTCTTTTCGATCATATTTTAATAAGTATGTAACTATATGGGTTTTTAAAAATTAAATTGCATGTCACACAAAAACCAGACCTGATAGAGAAATTTTACAAACTTATTTGGATTCAGCACAGAAAATACTATAAGAATAAGGTATTTTCATTCTTGGGACACGAAAAAAAAATTTTTTTGTTTGCCCAGTGTAATCTTTCACATACGTCAACAAAACTTGTCACTACTGTAGTTACTGACAACCTGCTGTAGTTATTTTACAGAACATGGTATGGGGTTACGGAGTAATATAGACTAATTCCACACAAAATTATTTAAGAGAAATACGGTAGCGAATAAAAACAAATCAATGAATAACTTTTGAATTAGTTATGTACCAAAACTAACCTTAGGGGATATCCTACGATTTCAGATATTTTTTCCCAGTGTCGTTCTTTCAGTCCAGGATTACCAAGAGTTTGGACTAAAGGAAGGTTTTCCCTGAACTGTTCGATTCGTTGGCGCACCTAATGTACAATATGGATGTATAATTTGAATTATTTTAAAATGATTCTTGAAAAATTACAAGTCGGTTAGGTAAAAAAAAACGTTCAATCACTATTTATAAAGATGAGGCTTAAAGAGATGAAATAAAAGAAATTACTGAGAACTGTACTTTTATTTACTGATTTAATGAGTCAGAGAGCACATTTTTCTCACTTGTAATTAATGATTACAGTATTAGTGGGTTCTTTTCCTTTCAATATATTACCTGCAGCTCTTTCGTGACAATCACCTCAGTAATCATTTTATGAACGAAGCAAAATTACTGGAGCAAATTACACGTCATTATCCAAAGTTTCCAGAAACGTGCACACATACTACTAACCGCTATGACAACATCTTTAGCAGCTGGTACATCCGCGAAAACTTTTTCCAGTTTGTACACTGTCCTCCAGGTGGCAGCAACCTCCTGGGAAATCATGTCTGGATCGTGAGTTCCTACTTGAGAATGAAGCCACTCTTCCAGTCGATCTTGCCATTCCACACCAACTTCGTAAAGTTTCAAAAACGGGGCTAATTTGTCTGAAACCTCAATACATAACCGGAAATCAGTCTTGTGAAAAGAAAAATCTTCGACCAGTGAAGGCAAACACTGATAAAATAGTAAAAATGTAATGATAGGGTTGTTTAACCTCCTTTACCACAGCTTTACGTGGCTAATAAAATGGCGAATTTAGTGTAACAAACCTAAATTTCATTATTTTGTTTTTCCTTTAACTGCAATTATTTAAAAGATAGGCCAAGATCACGCAGCAGTTTGATGCCGTTTTCCACCGTTAAATCATGCCGTTTAAAACTGATTTTAGCCATTTACAGATTAATCGGCAACAATCGGAGTTTAAAAAATTTCAAAATCTTGTTGCTGAGTAGCGATTAATAACATTGGATACATTTTCGGTAATACTGTATAATATGAAAATAAATGCAGTTTTACACAAATCACTTAGAAGAGTCGGCTGGTTACCTTCAAATCCTGGAGCAAATAGAAAATTGATGAATACTATAATTATATTATTAATTACTGATTCATTCAAACCTGCTTCCTGGTGGGATAATGCGTTGTTGTCCAGGATAGCGCTTCTTCCTCCTTGTTAATGTGATCAATGCATGCAGCTGCCCTGTCTAGAGAATCACGCAAGGAACGGGCCTTTCTTAAATAATCATTAAGCTGATTCACATCACCAAGGTTTTGGAACTCCTCCAGCTGAATGGCGTATTCTGCAAGTTCTTCTTTGAAGTGTTCTCTTCTTTCCTAGAATAAAAGATACTTAACCTGTGTTTCTATAAATCCTATTGTACGCATACACAGATTTAAATGTTACTTATTATCATTAAAATTAACAAATCCCTTCATTTTTCATTATCACTTGCTACATCAGAATTTGTTGGTACATGTTCATATCATTATACAGGGTGAGCAAAAGTCCCTGTGTACCTGCAAGAAGTGAACCTGTACCTGCACCGTGTTGGAAGTGGACAGGTGCACAGGGACTTTTCGCTCACCCTGTACTTCTTGTGTGTATTAATTAAAAACAGCTTCGAAATTTCAAGTTCACCTTTTAACCTTTTGAGTGGTGAGGTGGCAACGTCGCACCGAGTCTAGCGCCAGAGGCAATGAATTGGTGGAGGGAAAACATATACTGTACGCAGAGCTGGGCAGTATTTAAATACATTTGTATTTAAATACGTATTTAAATACATTTGTGTATTTAGAACTGTATTTATAAATACATTGTTTTTCATGTATTTAAATGTAGTATTTAAATACTTTAATGAGTATTTAAATACAATGTATTTAAATACTCAAAATATAAAAATATAAATACTTTTACTGGTTTAATACACGTTCTGTACTAGCACAGTACGACACGTCGACAGTGTAGTACAGCATGGTTCATGTTTCAACGTGTCAGTTCAATCAGTTGTGTGCCACTCTTAGTCGAAAGCGGTTGATTTCTTTATCGTGTGCGTGTCATGGCTTCAACAAGCAAATCCGGTGAATCAAACAGTGATATATCTGCAGATAACAATTTAAAATGTATTTACAAATGTATTTAAATACAATTGATGTATTTTGTATTTAGTATCTAAATACATTCGTAAAATGTATTTAGTATTTAGTATTTAAATACATTTCTCCCATGTATTTAGTATTTAGTATTTAAATACATTCAATGTATTTATTGCCCAGCTCTGACTGTACGTATAAACAAAGGATTACCCCTACCTTGCACCCGAGCGAAACCGTACGAATACGGGAATAAAAGTTTACGGGTTAAACACCTTTAAACTGGCTTCATATTCAGCCCTTTTCTCCGTGATAATCTGAAGATGTAGTCTGAACACCTCTGGTAGTTTGGTGAAAGCAATAAGAGGTTGAATGGCGTCATTACATTCTTCCGAACTGAGGGACATATGTTCAGCAAGAAACTGTTTGAATGAGACACATACTAAACTTATTTAATGGCTTGATATAAACTCTAGTACTTACATTCAAAATAATTCAATCTTCACATTCGTATAACTTGAATGATATTTTTTAGTGTACTCTTAAAACAAAACAATTAATAGGCTAAAATAAGTATGCAAACATCCGAGTATATAGAAGAATATTTAACATGTATTGAATAAAATAAAATAGAAATTAATTTCTCAATTGAAATCACATTTACCCAACCTGCAGCTGGTTGTGAAGAACGTACACTCTTCCTTGGAGGATGGGCATATGTTCCTGCATCACCATCTGCATGTAGGCTTTGTGTCGCATAAGCTCCAAGGTGTCTCCCGGAGTGCTTAGAGCTTTTTCAGTTATCTCTTTCAGTTCGTCCACTAACCTTTAATAATTAACATACCTTACGCATCAATGTTACATCAGTAGAGAGGGAAACCCAACCGTTATTTAGTAGGGGAAGATGTGGTAAAACGGGGCGTCATTGTACAACGGAGTACCCGCCATTTCTACTCGGGAGGCGCTTCTATCTAGTTGTGAATGCACTTTATTAATTGTTCAACCATGCGTCATCGGTATGGAGGTGTAATACGTGCAACAGACGCGCTTTTGTATGCGCAGTAAAAAATATATAATTTTTGGAAGAGTGCTGTAATATAGTTCTTTGTGAATTTTGCGAGTAGCTTGCTGGCCTGATTAATTATAGGACCCGTTACTTTCATGGAGACCTATTAAGGTTTTTTTGACACTGCAGTGTTACTTAATTTGAAATAAAATATACAAAGCATTTCTTTTTTCTGCAAACACCTGTTTTAACAACAGTTTTACACATGTACCCCGTTTTGCCATACCAGTAGGGTAAAATGGGTATGTCGGATCACACACTAACAGTTAACAATTAAAACAAACCAACCGTAATAATTTAAAGTGGACCAAATAAAGTTTGTGTGAACAGAAAAATCACATTGTTTGAGAGAGGAACAAAGAAGTTACAAAGAATGTAGCACAAAGTACCCAACTTTCCCCTATCCTATTGGCAATATTTTTTAATTTGAACTGAATTGAATTGAATAACCTTTATTAATAGTAAAATAAATACATTAGTTTTACAATGACAAATATTTGTGAAGCTGGACTATTTAATCACATTGTTTGAGACAGGAATAAAGGAGTTACAAAGAATTTAGCACAAAGTACCCTGTTTTACCCAACTTCCCCTATCCTGTTGGCAATAACCTTCATTTAAAAGTTACTTAAGAAAATAGAAAATAGACATTTATTTTCTAAATCAACCTCATTTGCTAATATTACTTTCCAAAGATACGTTTGTTCGTTTCACAGCATAAAATCATTGACTTTTCTATTTTACAAAATAAACAGTTTTATTATTTTCGTTTAACTGTAAATAACGCGAGTGTTTTCTTTCTAAAGAAATAGATCAAGGAAATATGTAAACTGCGTTATGACCTTCCATGGACATATGATGCTCTCCAAGGAAGGAGTGGCTAAGCGACAAAAGTAAAAAACGCCAGAAAACGCGGTTGAACGTTGTAACAATTTGAAGGTACCATAACTTTTGAACTTTTAAAGATATTTCGTCAAAATATTTTCAGAAGTTCAAAAGTTATTCCACTTTCGAACTTGGTACAATGTTTAACTGCGTTTCTGACATTTTTACTTTTGTCGCTTAGCCACTTTTTCCGAGGAGGGCCTCATATACTCCAAATCCTCACGTATGAATATACATGAATATGAATATACAGTGGTAAATCTAAAAACCAGAAGCACAAAAGCCTGTATATTTTGGGGGTTTAACTTCCTTCAAAACAGCATAGGTCATGTGACGGAGGGGACCTACAGCTTTACACGAGATTTGAACCACGAGTCGCTACATCACCTGGATGCAAAAGATGGTTATCCATGCAGCTACTACCCAGACCCACTGTCGCTTAACTTCGCTAATCTACTGGGAAGCGACGTTGCAATGGCCACGGTTTAGCCCAGAAGAACGAATATGAAATTTCATGAAGTAAACATTATAAAACCTGACAATTTATTCATTAATTACATTCTACAGCAACAGAGGAAAAACCCATTAAAACCTCTATTATGAACGACTGTCAAGAAATGTTCAGGTTTCAAACACATTCATAACCTAACTCCACAAAGAATTCCATCCATGCAGGGTTCAAATAAATAATAATACACATCCACTAGGAAATATTAATTTCTTGTGGATGTGCATCATTTATGATGAAAATAACCACGAAAGAAAAAGAAAACACGGAATGGTGCTCAAGCGCTTTCGTCTAATGACATCCTCAGGAACACTGAAATTAATAACAAGTTTTTCGAAATAACTTACATTCCGAGAAGCCTGGGGTTGGCATCCCATGGTTGCACTACGTCTACGATATTTTGTGTATCTGGCCCATGAAGCGTGACCTGGATGACTTCCTCCTTCAGTTAAATTCAGTGTTTCCCAACCGGGGGCCATATGGCTCCCTGGGGGCCATGGCACATTTGAAGGGGGCCACAGGAAAATGTTATTTTGTAAAATAGAGTTAAATCTGCATATTACCTACTGAAAATAATGCTTATGGGGGCCACGGGAAAAAATAAGGTTCCTAAGGGGGGCCATAAGCCAAAACCGGTTGGGAACCACTGAGTTAAATAATCAAGTCCCCTCCATTAAGTTTACTTTGGAAGTGTAACAAAACAACTCAATCCCGTTTTTGGACGTGCGTGCACATAGGGAAAGCCTAAGTTTTAAGTTTAGTATTTACCGGAAAAAACAAACAATTTGTCCTATGTACACTTTTACTCCGGACATGACACCCCCATCAAGAAAGACATATTTTCTTCAATGTTTCTCGGCGCTCTTAGGATCGCCAGTCCGGAATACATGGATGCCGAATTAAAAAAAATCAACAGTACTGGAAGTTTCTATCGTGTGAATAATCATCCTCGCAATTTGTCGAAGAATATTTCAGTACTTCCATTTTCCGCAGGTTTTTTAGGCATTGCTAATGTACTTGAACTTTCGAACAGTAATTTTCATATGACAATATTGTGAAAAATATCGTAGTAAAGAATAGTCCTAACAATAATTCAGGCATTATATATAAAATTGGTTGTAAACAATGTGATTCCTTTTACATTATTATTCAACTTAC
Organism: Bathynomus jamesi; assembly: GCA_023014485.1. NCBI lineage: Eukaryota > Metazoa > Arthropoda > Malacostraca > Isopoda > Cirolanidae > Bathynomus > Bathynomus jamesi. The sequence continues at coordinate 265,680 of JAJOZX010002735.1, forward strand.
AAACAATTTCAACATTAGCCAGGGTCTTTTTTCGCTTGATCCTGTTGTTTTGAATTCGTTCAGAACAGATTTAGACAAGAAGGGCAAGGTGCTAAAACTCTAGTAGCTTTTCCATATAAATTTGTATGCTCCTCCGACCACCAATCAAATTTTTTTTCTTTGTGACCTATATATAGTCTCGAACTTGTTATTAATTTCAGTGTTCCTGAGGATGCCGTTAGACGAAAGCGCTTGAGCACCATTCCGTGTTTTCTTTTTCCTTCGTGGTTATTTTCATCAAATATTATTCACGTGTTACTTTCGTGAAATAATTTTCACACACACACACACACACACACATATATAATTATATATATATATATATAAAATCATACATACTGCGTGGCAGAATCGACATAGATTTTATGAAGATGACCCAACAGGTCTCTTCTAAAGCCGGAGACACGTGATACGAGAGCATCGATTAGTTGTTTACAGTGTAATTCATAAGTCCCCAATTCAACAATCTGAAACGAAACAAAAACCAAGAATTATACAGATTAAGGACCACTCGGTATTTTGAATTTTGATTATACAGTTTCTATTATTCAAATCTTGTTCATACACTGAATTAATCTCATAATGTATCGGAGTACGATGGGCATTTTCTGAAAAATAATATTCCAAAATGCCCTACACACACCGTGACACACGCATATACTTACTTGCTCTGAGGATGTCAATATACTGGTCTTCAAGTTTGAAAATTCGGCAATCTTTTCGGTATATTCTTCAAACTCGTGTTGTTCTGTCAAGAAGTTCGTTACTTCTTCTTCAGCCTACAGCATCCAAATTCAATTTTCTTTATCATACTTATATATATAAAAAGATATTTTACCATCTATTATTACGTCTAGTATAAAAACGACCCATAGGGTTTATGATAAACTAGAAATATTTCGATAACCATATGAGGTCCTCCCTAGGAAGTGGCTGAACGACAAAAGTAAAAAAAGCCGGAAACGTAGTTAAAGTTGCACCAATTTCCAATTTGAAAGTGCCATAAACTTTTAAACTTTTTGAAGATATTTCGTCAAAATATCTTCAAAAGTTGTCATTTTCAAATTGGTACAACTTCAACTGCATTTTCTGGAGTTTTTTTACTTTTGTCGCTTAGCCACTTCTTCCTAGAAGGAGGGCCTCGTATGTACCAGTAATTTTAAATAGTTGGCATTTCCTTAAATTGCGCAAATATGTTGAAGTTTATACATTAAATAGATCTGTAAAACAGATGATTTTTATTTTCTCTAAATCAAAACACCAAAACAATTGCTAAACTCATTTTTCCCAGAATTCTTTTAGCTAAAATTATAGAACCTCAATATGAAGTTTATAATTAATTCCCAAACGCCAAAACTAAGAACGATGCAAGCGTGACTTCACCTAACTTAGCGTTTCCCAAACTATTTTATTTAACGGCCCTTTCAAACTGAAGTCATTCCTTCACGTCCGCCTTATTTCAACTGCAAAAGGTATTCATGGTGTGTAATTTATTGGCATCATAATCAGTGTGAGGTAGCGTTAAAAATGGAGGTTTCATTTCATTGATGTACCTCAGTACATGGCAAGTTTTCTAAACAACTTTTACATATAGAGTACCGGGTATATGATAACCAATAAAATTATTGAAAATGTCCAAGCTTTTACTTTTTATTTCACTTTTGCTAACCTTCTTGCACCCCCTCCCGGCACCGTTTCAGTAGGTCTTATGCCCCCAAGAGGGACGCGCCGCATAGTTTAGGGAATGCTGACCTAAATAAATAATTAAAAACTAATACTGATTTTTTAAAAAAAAATTTAAATTATTCTTTGGTTCTTTTTTTTAGCTTGGCATGCTTTAATAATAATACTTTGGGGGTAGTTTAACCCCCTTCGCAACATCGAAGATCGTATGACGGAGGGGACCTACAGTTTTTGGATCCTAACCCCTACTCCACCCAGGAAAACCCAGAGAAGAACCTTAACCGCTGAAACCTAAGTCCAAGCCAAGACTCGGACCCATAAACCTCGGATTAACAGCGCGGCGCTTTACTGTGGTGGGTTTTGGTTTGCTTTGTTTTTATAAGGAACATAAGACATATAAAAGCAACGTCACTCATTTCACAAGCCATGATTTTCAAGGAGCGTTCTTCACATTTAGTTCAAAGATTACTTAATTTCATACCTGTCCGGCGATGATAGGATCATAGTGTGCGAAGCGTTTTGCATACTCAATCGGAGGTTGACTGACTGCCTTCAACATTTCAATCAACTGATCTCGAAGGCAGTTCACAAACTTTTCACAAATGACTGGCTGTGGGAAAAAGAGGTTAAAGCAAGAACTATGTCGAAACGAGATCACTATCCCCTCCTAAATTTGTTACCTTCACCTTTGGTGCAAGAACCCGATTCTTGCTCAGGACGATTCGTCTTATGATCATTCATGTGTGTGCGAAGTCTCAGCACTTTATGTCGAGTGGTTCAAAAACCATGGCGTGGACTTCCACTTAACCTTTGACCTTTAATGCTGTATCTAAATCTTGCTCAAAACAGTCTTGCAACGATTCATACGTGTATTCATATGTGATTTCATATGTGATTTCATAAATTTATGTAGAGCCATTCAAAAATTGTGGCATGGACCTCAATTTGACCTGCGACCTGTGTTTTAACCCTGACCTTCAATGCAAAGACCTAATTCTTGTTCGTGATACATCCTTTTGTGATGATCCCTGTGTGTGTGAAGTTTCATCGATTTATGTAGAGTAGTTAAAAATTTATGGCATTGATCTTTATTTCATCTTTGATCTCTGTTTGATGCAGGGACCCCGAGTCTTGTTCAAAACACATCGTCTTATGATCAACCATGTGCGTGAAATTTCATCAGTAAAGCTATGGCGTGGATCTCAATTTCACCTCTGACCTCTATTTTGACCTCGACCTTTAATGCAGGGAACTAAGTCTTGCTCAAAATACATCGTCTCGTAATGATCAATATGCGTGTGGTTTCATTAATTTATGTCGAGTTGTTCAAAGGTTTCGGCATGGATCTCTATCTGACCTTTGACCTCTTTGTGACTAACTTTTGATGAAGGGGCACCGAGTCTTGCTCAAAACACACCGTCTTATGATAATCCATAAGTGTGTGATGTTTCATTAAGTTATGTTGAGCGGTTCAAAAGTTATAGCCCGGACACAAAAGTGTAACGAAATGACGGATATACAAATGCAATCCAGTATAACCCCTCCAAATTTATTTGGTCGGGGACATAGTTATACCATCATTGGTGTCCAAATATAATTAGAATAAAATTAGAATATAATGGTAATGTACTTATATATTACAGCTCTACCTGCATATTTCCTTCTCGTCCTTTCCATTCAGCGAACAGCTTTGTCTCCAGCCTCGGCATTGAAGACGATACCTCCAGTATTTTGTCCACGAGAGAAAGAAATTGCTGCTCTATTTCAGCGAACGTTGGCTGGAAAACAACCTGTGGAGATTAAAAAATACTACAAAATCCTTCTACAAATTTATCTTGCTAAATCATGTATACCAGAGAAGGATCCCTTTGTTATAGTAATTCATTGATATGGCAGACAATGGATTAAAAAAAAAAAATTCGCATAATACCTTTTTGCCAACCAGAAGTAGGTGAAGTTTGAGTCGGAGTATTTTCCTTGTTTTAAAAGATTCAATAGTTGGAAAAGACGAATCTATTCCAGAATGATCTAATTCAGAACTCAGAAACTCGGGATCTGCAGCATCAGGCTCGTAATTGTTTCCTTCCTCTTCAGAACCTGCATCAAATTCAGCTAAATTTTGTAGACGAAGAAAGAAGGTAAAGTTCAAGGGAATAGCAGTGGTCTATGAGAACATAATTAATTTTGAGTGAACTAAATAATTGAACAGTTCTATCATACACACTATTCGTTGGCACATTACTTCTATGACGATTTTTTACCTTGAGAATTATTCAAATTATGCATTTTTATGCAAATGGCACCAAACGGAGTATTAACGACGACTTTATTAGTAGCCATTATGTATATAATAGGTTATGTTACGCCCCCTACATATGAAATTGTGAAATTGCCCAATTCATGAACTGGGCAATTTCACAAAGGGGGCGTAACATATATACCATACAAATTAAACATATACTGTATATGAATATAACTCCTTAAACCCTAGGCCTACCAGCTGGTTGCTGTACCAGCGACCATATTGCTTTTGCCGAAGGGTCATTCAGACGAGGACTGGCGGAGCATACTGTGGCCGTCAGAGAACACAGAGAAAGGATGCAAAGTTGCTGAAGGTTGTGGGTCATAACAGTGACTGCAGCGTGACAAGAGGAGGCAAGACGAGAAGGCTGGTTGAATCCTGGCATTTGTCCCCCTTGGAAACCCTGAAGTACAGTGAATATACTTAAGTAAATTGTCACTCTTTTGGAGACACTTTCCTTTTGATTGCACTTTATATACACAACATCCAGTGAATATGTTTAGGTAGTACGCAGTATATTTGCAGTTATAGTATTAGTAATTAATTTTTTACTTTGTAAAATATAGTTTGAGCCCTTCTGAACCACTGCTGCAACGTTTCGAGTGATTTTGTCAGACCATCTTCAGCTCCACTTATGAGCTCTGACAATTCGATGCTATCTTCGTTCTTTACCACGGACTCTAAATCCACCAACCGGAGATCACTGATTAAAAACAATTTGTCGAAAATTAAATAAAATATAAAATACGAAGTAATATATGCCAATAACCTACAAATGGTGTTCATAAAATTCTAAAGTAAAAGAAATTAGCAGACGAAATTAATATCATACATGTAATCTCTGTTCCATAACTGCAAAGTTGCCAGAATGCAAGGGTTAAGCAGATGCAAATGTTTTCGCACTGAGAGTTTCATAGGCGCCAATGAAACCTTTTGCGATTCTGAGTGACCCTTCTGTGAAATATTAATTAACTTTGTTAATAATTACAGTAAGTGACGCAAATATTACATTTACGTACAGGGTGTCCCGTAATTCTCTTTACCCCTCACCCTATTCTAATGGGAAATGGTTCAGGGGTAAAGGAACTTACGGGACACCCTGTATATAATTGACAAACTACTGTTGTAGTAGTGAATAATTAGATAGATCGATAGAAGGGTACGATACGGAAATATTTATACACAGATTACACTTCAATGCGGCAGTCGAATAAACCAATCAAAATCATATATGAATAGTATATAAAACCTATTTAGATGAATGCGTAATATGCTTTTGCGAACCTTAGTTTCTACGACTGGTTTTCTGCGTGATAAACCCGAATTAAGGACGAAGTCTATGGCAACTTTCCGCATTTTTTTCCCATAATCTTGACTAAGTTGTTGAATCAACTGTTGACAAATTGCTGATTGAGATCTGCAAACGAAATTTAATGATTATATTTTTATTTATTTTTTTAAATTCTTTGTATTTTTAGAATTTCATGAGTTCAATTGTTGCAGAGTGAACTCGGTAAGCGAAAGTCCCTCGTTCAACTTTGTCGTAGTCCCGGTTTGAGTTAAGCCGGGGATTTCCCCGGTTGAACCCATCACCTACTTTGTGATTGTTCAGAGTTCGTGCCAAGTCTCCCTCCCACCCGTGTGCGGGAGGATATTGACATTTCGAATGTTCCCTATTCCCTTATCGTGTAGTCACTTTTTGGGGGTAAGAACCTTACTTTTTTTTTAAATGAGTTTAGTAACTTTTGTTGATAAAATGAATAAAAAAAAATTATTTTTATTTCAACATAAATAACTGTAAAATTGGACTATATATTTTATTTAATTTGGCTCTAAGCTTTAGGCTTTACTGGGCTCTACTTTTATATTTAGTTTTGAAATTTCCCGCACAATAGTAGTAGTGGACGGGAATAAAGAGAAGAAATTGTAAATGCAAGCTTATGTCCGTGGATGACTTTCCCATTACCCAACATCCGCAACATTGCATCCATACATTTTCAGTTAAAAATCTTTTAATTAAAATTATTTCATTTTTAATTCATTTCTTGTTACTTTCAAAAGAAATTTAATTTACTTTTTATTAAAGCAATACAATTACAGGATCACCTGAAGATCAGGGCCCCCAGCCTCAATTACCAAATGATATCTTCGTTAAAACTAACGAAAATATCACGACTTAACCTAACCAATCGTCAAGGGCGTACAGTTGACCTAACCGGGCATTCAATTTAACTTATTATTATATTTCGTACTGTAAAGTAAAAACAAGAATACATGGGTGATCCAAGTAGTACAATTACATTGGATCACCTGAACATCAGGGCCCGCAGCCTTCTTTAGTTAGCTTTATAAGGTTAACTAACGAAAATATCACGGCCTGACCTGACCTAACCTAACCAATCGTCAAGGGCGTACAGTTGACCTAACGATTGGTTAGGTGAAGTCGTGATATTTTCGTTAGTTAGCCTTATAAGGCTAACTAAAGAAGGCTGGGGGCCCTGATCTTCAGGTGATCCATTTTAATTACTTCGAAAATGTAATAATTGTACTAGTAATTTAATTATAATTTTAAGGTAACTGATTTAAAATCGACAAATATTAAGTTTCACGGAGACCCGAGTAGACTCGGTGAGGTGGTCGTTTTAGATTCATTCGTTATTTCCCACGTGACCAATTCCGACCAATCAGGATCTTTGTAGCACGTTTCCAGGAGCTAGTCTCCGTCAAACTCAAACTTAAAATCAAATTACTTCGTTTTAACTACTTTCTTATGAGACTAACGTAGACAATATATGATCAATGCTCTGAAAATATTTCGTCCCATCAGCCTTACTTGAGTAGTTGGTAAGCTTATGGACACGATCGTTCGGGACAAAATAGTTAATCATTTAGAAATTAGTAAATTAATCAAAGATTCTCAACACGGCTTTCCAAGTAATCGCTCTTGTCTTACTAATTTGCTCGACTTCTTCAATAATATTATAAATATATATGACGAGATTAAAACAGTAGATATTATATATTTCGATTTTCACAAAGCGTTTGATAAAGTGCTACATTAAAGATTATTAGCTAAACCTCATTCTCAAGGAATTGATGGTAATGTTCGCAAATGGATCGAAAATTGGCTTCGTGAACGTAAACCAAGAGTAGCAAGGCGTCTAACTGGAAATGTGTAACAAGCGGCGTGCCTCAGGGATCAGTTCCGGGAACAGCTCTTTTTATTATTTATATCAATGACATCGACGGGAATTAAAAGTATAATTTCAAAATTTGCGTATGACAATACCAAACTAGGGGGGGGACGAACAAAATCAGCAGCAGAACATTTGTAGATTCAAGAATATATTAATAAATTACTCGAATGGGCGGAAATTTGGCAAGTGAACTTTAATACAGATAAATGTAAAACGTTGCATATCAGTAGAAGCAATTTTAAAAAAAGTATTTTATGCGCGACAACACACTGACGAGTGTTACGGAAGAGAAACATTTAGGTATTGTTGTTGCCGACACTCTTAAACCGAGTAAGAATTTGTATCGAAGCGGTCAGAAAAGCAAATAGACTCTTAGGATTTATTGGTAGATCATTTGAATTTAAGTCGGAGAAAACAATGCTATAATTCCTTAGTACGCCCCCACCTGGAATATTGCGTCCAATTCTGGTCCCCATATTTAGATATGGGGACCTGAAACATGGGGACGACAGGATATAGACAGAATGGAGAGAGTGCACCGACGGGCTACTGAGGTAAGTCCTAGACTAAGAAACAAATCATTCGCTGCCCGTTTAAAAACGTAAAATTTATTCTCACTCGCAAAATGTCGAATTCGAGGAGATTTAATCCAGGTACTTAAAATTATTAAAGGTTTTGATAATGTCGACACCAAAAAATATTTCACCTTCAAGAATGCGGATAGAACTCGCTGTAATGGTCTGAAATTAGTAGGTAAACATTTTAAACCTAACGAAGCTAAACATTTTTTCTTCAATCGTATAGTTAATTTGTAGAATGGACTGCCAGCCAGCGTAGTTGAAAGTAATTTGATCGAATCCTTTAAAAAGAAACTAGATGCTTATCTTGCTTTAAACTTCGAGTTGGAACCATTTGTTAGTGCGTAGAAATACTGCAGAATTTTCACTTGGATTCCTCCTCTATATTTTAAAATTTTCACTTTAGCTTTAAATTTCTTTATTAACTCTCAACCTCTTTTCTCTACTTTGCTTTAAAACTTTCACTCGTCTTTAAATTTTCTTACTTCTTCTAACCTTCCTTCTTAAACAGACAGCCTCGTCGGCGACCTGTCGGTCTGTTGTTGTTTGATGTCCTTTGTATTCCTTTGTAACTAATGCTTTAATACACAGTGTATGTACACCTTTAATATATAGTATATACCTACATGCATACCTCAATTTACGCGGAATTAAATTCAGAATTCGAGTAATCCATGACTTCTGCAAGGGAGAGGTTACCATGGAAACCCCCCTGCTTATAAAATATGGTATCTTCGCTGCAGAAGAGCTTGCCCACCGGGTGTTTTCGCATCTTCTCGGTGAAGTAATCGAACTAGGGTTCTCCGAAATTCTTGTCGCTGTTCCAGCATTTGAAGATAACTTGAACGAACCCGAGGCTATAAATAAAAGTTAAACATACGAATACTGTAATATTAAAATTAGCTTTAGCTGTTAATCTAAATAAATTTAGAAAGACTATATGATTTTAAGTCCATATTTAAATTTCCACGTGTGGCGAATTTCAATACATTTGGTATTCTCTTAATTTACAGTATAGTTTCAGAAATTTTGGGATAATCTATGCACGTTACTCACTCTAGGCCTCGAAGAACCAGTTATCTGCTTCCGTCTTTCCCGTTGTAGTTGCTCTTGATGACGTTTTACTTTACGAAGAAGTTCTGCAGTTGATCTGGACCCCTTGGTCTGTAGTTCAGAGCTCTCATTACTCGTTTTCATATCGACTTTTGGTCCATTTGATTTTTTTCCAGACTGCACCGCGTCAGAATTATTATCGGAAGCAGTGCCCGTGGATTCATTATTTTTCTGGTATTTTCCCTTCAGATGACCTGATAAAACACTAATATTAGTTCAGAATAGTACTTAGGGATAATAACCTGGAATGACTTATATAATACGGTCGTTTGCTGAATTCAATGATCCATTCCCTCAATAATAATATAAATCTTTGTTATTAAATTTTTAAGAAACTATTAACTTAAAAAGTGATCTAGCTTAAAACATATTTCATTTGTTTTCATACTCGGAATTTTATGGAAAGGCTGCCAGGTTTTAGAATCTCGAGCTGTGCTTAGTCCAAGTTTCGACAACATGGACAAACGCTGATTAGTCTTCTTCTTTTGAGAGTTATAGTCCACAAGACGACCTTCTTCCTGCAATTAAAAAAAAAGTTTTTACCTTTATTATTATTTTTTACTGTGAATTAACTTTTTCTTAACCCTTTAAGGACGAGTCCGCAGCACATGCGGCCACTCTTGTTAACAGAACGTATAGGTTTAATCGTTATTCAAAACTAAATATTTTAGTAACTAGTCACTGAAATGATACACATTTTGGGTTCCTTTCCCAACTAAATAACATCTATATATAAAGATGTAGAAACATTTATAGAAACGAGGCATTGTAGTACAATTTATACTATTATTTCTGGTGGACCTTAAGGTACTATCCGTCGTTAAAGGGTTAAGTAAACGAATGAATTATATGAAGGTGACAATGAAATACTGGTGAGAGTTTATCTTATACAGTATAGTTAAGTTATGTTCTATTTATAAACTGAATAACCTACACAGGGTTTAGGCATAAGATTATAAGAAGCTTCCTACCAAACTGGATCTCGTTTTCAGTAACTTTTGAGGAACAGACGTCCTTTTTTCCCTTACGGCGGCGCCATCTTTGTCGTTATACTGTCCTTGAAATAATTCATCCTTCCTCTTTACTTGAGAGGATTTGCTTGATTTATCCGACTGAGATGAAGGTTCCTGAAAAGTTTGAACATAAATGATAGTAGTCGTTGTTTTAAAGTTCAAATTTTGTTGTGTAAAAGAGAAGTAGCTACAGTATAGAAGATGCGCAGTTGCAGAAAAAGTCCGCCGAAAATATAAAATCCATGAAAAAATACTTAAATTTTCAATTGAGCAAGGAGTCACAATTGGCTATAAAAATAATTTGACTAATAAAGTAAAATACTGAATAATTGGAGTGACAGTATAATCGGCACTCAAGTTTTTATTGGTTACACTAATTTGTTAACCAATTATTCTTTCTTAAATTTGAAAATGTCAATACGTTTTCCAAAGATTTCACTTTCTGAATTCATTTTCTTCCACAACTGTACCCAGTACATATAAGGAGTAAAAAAAAATACGGGATCACCTGAAGATCAGGGCCCCTAGCCTTCTTTAGTTAGCCTTATAAGGCTAACTAACGAAAATATCACGACCTAACCTAACCAATCGTCAAGGGCATACAGTTGACCTAACGACTGGTTAGGTTAGGTCGTGATATTTTCGTTAGTTAGCCTTATAAGGCTAACTAAAGAAGGCTAGGGGCCCTGATCTTCAGGTGATCCAAAATAGGAAACGGATCTCCATTGTGTCACTGATTCTTTAGAGCTGCTTCCGGATCACCTGAAGATCAGGGCCCCCAGCCTCAATTACCAAGTGATATCTTCATTAAAACTAATGAAAATATCACAACTTAACCTAACCAATCGTCAAGGGCGTACAGTTGACCTAACCGGGCATGCAATTTAAATTATTATTATATTTGGTACTGTAAAGCAAAAAACAAGAATACATGGGGGCCCTGATCTTCAGGTGATCCCGGCTTCCATTTACGATCAGGGCCAGATCAAGGCATGGGCTAACGGGGTTACAGCCCTGAAGTCCCGCAATAAAGAGGGCCCCAAAAACGCAGGAAAAAAAAATATATATATATATATTTTTTTATAAATTCAGTATTGACAAAACTGCCAAAAAAAGTAGTTATCTTTAATCGACATTGTTATGCGACATTGAAATTTATGTTATCTGAGTTATTTCTTGATACAAGTATTACTGTGACGTCTTTTTTTCTTTGCTGTGACGGTTTTTGTTTGTTTGTGCCAAACATGCTCCAGTTACGTAAAATTTTGATTTTGTTATTTTAGTTGTGAAAAAGAATAAAAAAATATACCAAAATCCAGTTTTTTTTTTAATTGAAGAGCAAAGGAGCCCAAAAACTTGCCTTAGCCCCTGGACCCCGTAGAGGTTAATCGCTACTCTTTACAATGACTGCCGTATTAAGAGAATTTAAAGCACTGTATCTAATAAACTGCCAAATTTGAGGAAATATGAATTCCAACATCCTTTACATTCAACTTACGTAAATTAGACAAGAGATATAGGCCTACAGGGCGTTTCATATGTATGGAGACAGCTTTATTAATTTTTTTCCTTTTGTTTCTACGTAGACAGACTAAAGAACAATTTAGGATTTGAAAACTAAGATAAGACTGGAATTGTTGCGAATTTCTGCTGAAACAATAAGAAGTGTTCAGAGAGCTTGCCAGTTACAAGTAATGAAGTGTCTTGAAGTTGACGGTGAACAATCTGAACACCTTCTGTAATAGTATGTTGAAAATAAAACACTGTCATAAAGTTGTTTTTGTTGGTTAGCAGATCAGCCCACCCTGATCGAGCAAGCCGGCGGCACGCAGGCAACCGATCGCCCTCTCCGGAGTGGACCAGAGGTTCAGCGCACAAGTGATGTTGTGTTGTGTTCTATGTTGTGCTAGAGCGGTACAGTCTGTCATAATGTGTTCAGTTGTTTGTGGTGTGTCCTGGCACAGGTGGCAGGTATCGTCTGTGGAGTTGTCTAGTCTGTGTTTATATGTCTGTAAGTTGCCGTAGGGCGGGTCGTACTCAGGTGACAACATGAATCTGAAGGAAATCCTACCATCAGGGGTGTCTAAATTATGTGTTTTTACATGGGGAATTCAAATATGAGCTTCTTTTTGGATAGGATAACTCTAACCTACATCATTTTGTATTTCTAAATTGCCAATTTTACCCTTTTGAACCCCTTTATAATATATTAAAAGATATAAGGTAAATCATTTATATTGACAAGGCCAAATCAACTTTACATATATTTATTAATAGGTGAACTGCATGTATATCACTGGATATAATTACAAAGATCATTCTCCTGACATCTTGAACTTTGCCAGGTTGCACAAATCCTGCTTTGACTCAGACTTGGACATCAGCTTCCTGCTGGTCTCCTGAGCCCTGATCCCTCCACCCCTCTTTTCCTGTGAGAAGTACTTAGCAGAAGCCTCAGTCACCATTTTAACAACCCTCTCAATGCTTTGTGTGTGGCAAGGCCAGTTGCGCACCTCCATGGGGGTGTTGATGAAGTTTTTCACCTCTGAGGTGCTTAGAGAGCAGGTGAGAGGTGGCTCTGACACACCTTCTGACCAGCTGATCAAGTCACCGATGCTGGAAGCATCACAATTGATGTCAGGTGTCCTTCTGCTCCTAACAGAGGAGTCCCCCAGCTGAGTGTCCGGGTCCCCCTCTCCCCTGATGGCCAGGATTCTCTCCACCCCTTCAATCCTCTCCTTCTGATCCTCAGAGCAGAGTAGTGTTTGGAGGATGACTTCACTGTGGACATACCAAGCAGATCTTCTCACAGTTGGCATCACAATATCCAGCACCTCCTTTCTCTGGGACTTGAGGCAGTCCAGCTGAAAGAGGATGTGCCTAGGCCCTTCGATCCAGGAGTGCTTGACCTTCACGTTGAACCAACATGGGTAATACACTCCAATGATGAATTCCACAATGAATTGCAGAATCTTCAGGTTCTTTCCTTTAAGTCCGTGCTTTGACACCCAGAGCCTGAGAAGTCTGTTCGTTGTGGTGAGCCAGCGGCTGTGGTTTACTGGTCCTATCTCTAACAGAGCCAGCCCTGCAGGAAGTACTCCATCCCTGACTGCACAGACAATTTTATAGCCATAGTATTGATCAGTTGAGAGATCTTGAATGACCTTGTCAGGAAGCTTGATCAGTGGAGGGCCAACAGAGATTCGGGTGAAGTTTGGATTGATATCAAAGTCTGTAGCAGAATCAAGGAGCTTTCCTATTGGCCCGGATGATTTTTTGACTGACAGAGTAGGGCCATCAAGGTCAACAATGAGATGGCGCAGGGGAAGTTCAACAGTGTGCAGGTTGCACACCAACCAGACCAACTTTCTCCCCAGGTGCAGCTCCAGCTTCCGCATTACTCCAGCTTTCACACCAGTGTTGACATTTGTTGAGTCTCCTCCAATGGCCAACAAGGTCTTATCATAACCCCTCTCTTTCAGCCAGGCAAACAGGACCTTAGCAATCTTCTCCGCATGTGACTCCTCTTTAGTTGCTTTCTCTGGGGTAAAGTGGAACAGATAGTACCTGCTAGGCTCACTAACAACACTAAATCTATCCCCTCACTGCAAGCCGAGGTGGTAAAATAGCTTCATAAATCATGAGTCACTTCAAATATTTCACAAAACGTTTTAGAATGTTCTGAAACGTTACATTCTAGCCTCTGAGAAAGGTGGCTCAGAAAATGGCCTTATGCGCGCCAGAAAACCGTCAAAATATTTCATATACCAAACTGTATGATAATTACAATTAAGTGGAATGGCACACCTTTTTATTTGAGTATTTAAATATTATTATTATTATATGAATTACATTATATGTGTTTATATGAATTAGTTAGAACAATGCTCTATGAGAGATAACGTGAGCAGCCATGATAGAAAACGTGAGAAGACATATTCTGGGGTAACTACAATAGTAAAATAATCAACAATTTAATAATAATCAACTGCAAAATGATGTAGGTTAGGGTTATCAGAATTAAATATTTTCTTCAGAATTGTGTTCTATACACCAAAATATGTCATTTGAACACCCCTCTCCATTGATTTAAAAAAAATGCATAGTATGACCCGCCCTAGACTAAGTTGGGGTGATGTCCACATCGGAATCGTGCTAAGTTAACTCGATCTGATCTGCTCAGGCTGGTCTCTGACCTGTCAATGGGTGGCGGCTTCGCACCTCGGACCGCATTTGGATCGAGTCGTGTCAGTGCTTTGTGGATTAGGTGTGTGTATGTGTTTTCTGTACTGTGTGATGTCTGTGGGGCGTGGTTTGGATTGGAGTATTTGGTTATAATGTCTCTGGTGTTACCTTAATGGTGCGAGGTGTTGGTGCATGATTGTACATGTAGTGGCAAGGGTGTTGTGGGTTAGTTGTCGCTGCTGCCATGAATTGTGTTCCCATCATGTCTAAATGTTCCCTAACTTTCAGTATTTTTGTTTCTGTTTGCAGGTGTTCTATTGGTGTTGTTTGAGTGCATCCTGTAATGGTACGAAGTGCGTTGTTTTGTAGTGTCTGTAAGGTGTTTATGTGTGTGTGTTTGAGATAATGGGTGCCCAGCATGGGCTAGTATAGTCCATAACTGAGAGAATATATTGTTTGTATATGAGTGATGTTTGCTTCTGGTGTCCAAAGTTTGTGCCTGTTAGTACCCTAAGCGTGTTAAGTCTTGACGTACATTTGTTTTTAATGTCCTGAATGTGGTTTGCAAAAGATAATGATGTGTTGTATGTGATCCCAAGTATTTTGGTCATGCGAGTGTGTGGAATGTTGGTGTTGTTTAGTGTAATCTGTGGTTATCTGGTGTTCTTTTGTTTTGCTTGTTAGCAAGGTGATGGTTGATTTTGTGGGCGCTACTTTGAGTCTATTGTGTGTGAGCCAGTCTTGTATACTGTTTATGTATGTTTGTAGGCTATTTGGAGCGGTGTCGATGTTGTTGTGGGTGGATGTTAGAGTGATGTCATCTGCATATGATGATAAGGTAAGCTTGTTATCTATGGGTGTTGGAATGTCATGCATGTATAAGTTGAACAGTGTTGGTGAGAGAACAGAGCCTTGAGGGACCCCGTTCGGAAAAAAACTTGTTTTTTGATGACTTGCCATTAAATGTGACATGTGAGTATCTTCGTGAAAGATAGTTGCTCAGCCACCTTTTGCTGTTATTGTGCATGTTTGTGTTGAGTATTTTGTTTATGAGAGGGAAGCGTAGGATAGCATCAAATGCTTTACTAATGTTTAGTGTTGCTAATAGTGTACATTGAGCTGGTCGTCTAGAGTTGATGCCATCCATGATGTGCTACGTGAGGTTAGTGAGTAATGTTATGGTTGAGTGATGAGGTCTGAATCAATGTTGAGTAGGCGATAGTGGTATGTGTGGGTTGGTGATTTGTAAGATTAGTCTTTCTGTTACTTTGGAAGGTGTGCATAGTAAAGTAATGGGTCTATAGGAAGCTGGTTCTGTTGGATTTTTGTTTGGTTTGAGTAGTGCAATAATTTTACCTTGTTTCCATATGTCAGGAATAATACAGTGTTGGTATGAATATGTGCTGATGTTTGTGAGAGCTAGTATTCCCTGGGGGCACAAGTGTTTAAGGTGTATGTTAGATATGTTGTCTGGTCCAGTAGCCTTCGAATTCTTAATGTTTTTGATGATCTTGGCTGTCTGGTCTGTATTGAAGGGTGTAATGGTCGGGTCGAGTCTGTAGGTTTAAGTGACTTATCTTTGCGTAGTGATTAACTAGAATGTTAGCTTGTTGTGTATATGTTGGGATATTATTTTGGCTGCGACAGATAGCCGCGTGTTAGGTGTGAATGCCGCTGTTAGAGTGAGTAATGCTGTTTATAGTCTTGTATAGCCTGGATGTATCTGTGGAGTGGTTTAGTGTTGTTATGAATTCTCTAAATGTTTCTGTTTGTTTTTCTTAAGTTTGTTTATTTTTTTGTTGAGCTGTTGTATCTGCTGTTTTATGGCTTCTGTGTGTGGTGTGTGTGTGTGTGTGTGTGTTATGTTTGAGGTTGTTGCGTTACCTTATGATGTGGGCTATTTCTCTAGTGTAATATGAGTTGTATTTCCTAATGTTGCCCTTGGGTATGTATTCGTTTATATTATTGCTAATCTGATTGAATGTCTTGAGTGTTGTATTGATGTTTATGATGGGTGTGCTGTTTAATGTGGTGAATTGTTCCTCAGTCTGTATTTTGAACTGTTCCCAATCAGCTTTCTTGTAATTTCTGTAAGTGTGCCTAAGGCTGTTGGGGCAGAGTTTGAGTATCCTGCTTGATGTGGTATGTGTGTATGTTCTTCTGTGTTGTTAAGAATGAAGAGGCTGTTTAGTTGTGTGGCTATGTTGGCGCCTCTGGTGTTGTTTTAGTTGTGCAGTTACCAACTAGTGTCTCTAGCGTTGAAGTCTCCTCCTAAGATGACATTAGTGATAGAGGCCAGATTGTGTAACTGTGGATTGTAAAATTGGCTGGCACCTGAGGTGAACTATCTGTCATAAAGTTGTACAGTATTACTCTTTCCACATATTTCCAATGTCTCAAGACATACGAAACACCCTGTATATTATACAACAACATGAATGTTCAAACAAAATAACTTAAAATTATTTTGTATTTATAATTTATTTGAACTTAGATTAAATAAGTAATTGTTGTACAACCGCATGATTTTGCTTCGAAGGCATCCCACGTTATTAAAGAAAATTGAGATTTAGCTATATAAAATTAATTTTCTCTAAAGGGTCTCAAACACGCGGTCGTCGAATCTTTCCGGTGGGGTTCGCATACAATCGAATGAAATGTACTCCGCAAAACAGCGATTGAACAAGCACACTACTTTTGTACAGTTCGTGTTGTCTGTAATAAAATGCTCTGTAAACCTTTCGAAATGTATTAAGTTGCGATTGGCCAGAGATTTTTGTGCACTACTCTGCGGCAGTGATGAAGTTGGAAACGGTCGCGATGCGTTTAATCCGATTACTCCACAAGTTGCCAATAGGCTCTTCCGGCCGGCTCGACCCAAGCCTACCCATAAAAAGTTACAACGTTTGTGTTTATGAATTACTACGAGATGACGCTTTAAAGTAAGGGGTTATTATTGAATGACCACCTACATTATACTCGTATGGAGAGTATGGAAGGCGCATAGGCCTACAACAATTCCTAACATCTGATGTAATAACTATTTACAAAACCTAAAATACTAATTTGACATTACGTATGACTAAATTATTTATCTACAGGGTGTTCGAAAAGTCCCGTCACCCCCTACAAAATGTACAAATATTTTGCGTTACTGTGTGAGAGTTCGAACGACAGTTCAGGATCGACTTGCGGTCGACCCCTCTGCAGCATCCCGCCTCATTTGCAGGATTTGGTGAAGGAGGGAATTGCTGTCTGGTCTCCTCCTGCCCTAGTAGCCAGCCACGCATGGCTGGTCAGGGACTTTGCACCAGGTCGGTGTGCTGGAGATTCCTTACTTCTTTCGGTAGGGCACTGAAAAGCTTTGGGCCTCGTATTTTGACGGTATTTCCCATCCTCGTTTTCATGGCCCCTTGTCCCACAGCAGCTGGAACTGTACAAAATCTGCCTCTTCTCTCATTCCAGTTTGTTTCTATTTCATTTCTAAGGTTAGGGACAAAGCCCTTAAGTATTTTCCATATGTATATTATTGTGTACCCTCGCGCCTTCTTCAGAGAGAGAAGAGTTTCAGGGACTGTAGTCGAGACGAATAGTCTTCACCTTCCGTTTCTTCTCTCTTAGACGTAAAAGTCCTTTGTATAGCTTCAATGTTCGCAATGTCTCGTTTTCTGTATGGGCTTGCGAGTACTGAGCAATACTCGCTTATTAGTAGGACTAGACTTCCATAATTTGAGCATGATATTTGCTTTTCTGCTGCGGAAGCTCTTCCAGATGATTCCCATTATTTTTCTAGGGCCACTGTAATTTTGATGTGGTGCTCTCAGAGCTGGGCAGTATTTAAATACATTTGTATTTAAATACATATTTAAATACATTTGTGTATTTAGAACTGTATTTATAAATACAGTTTTTCATGTATTTAAATATAGTATTTAAATACTTTAATGAGTATTTAAATACAATGTATTTAAATACTCAAAATATAAAAATGTAAATACTTTTACTGGTTTAATACACGTTCTGTACCAGCACAGTACGACGCGTCGACAGTGTAGTACAGCATGGTTCATGTTTCAACGTGTCAGTTCAATCAGTTGTGTGCCACTCTTAGTCGAAAGCGGTTGATTTCTTTATCGTGTGCGTGTCATGGCTTCAACAAGCAAATCCGGTGAATCAAACAGTGATATATCTGCAGATAACAATTTAGTGCACCCTCTGTTTGATGGAAAATACTTTAAAATTAAATCTAAAGACGGTAATAAGGTAAAGTGCACCTGCTTGCTGTGTAAACACGAAGTCTCTGCTGCAAGCAATGCTACAACGAATCTGTACACTCATCTGAAGGTAAGTGTTTTTTTAGACATCAAAAAATATCTTGAAATTGACCGAATAATCGTACAAAACAGCTCTGCCTTAAGTGGGCCTGTGTAACTTAACTCGTTGCAATCAATCCAATTTGCGATGGAAAATTATTCATTGATGAAAAAGCTTTTAAAATCGTCTGATCTATCGAGTGGTGTATTTATTTCGAAATTCACCGTGTCCCCTAAAGTAGAAATTTATCAAAACATGAATTAGTGAATGCATATGTTAAAATTTGTATGTATTTAAAATGTATTTACAAATGTATTTAAATACAATTGATGTATTTTGTATTTAGTATCTAAATACATTCGTAAAATGTATTTAGTATTTAAATACATTTCTCCCATGTATTTAGTATTTAGTATTTAAATACATTCAATGTATTTATTGCCCAGCTCTGGGTGCTCTCTGAATTCTGTATCTGACATCATTACTCCAAGATCCCTGATTTGTAGATTTGGTGTTATCTGTTTGTTTTGCAGAGTTTTGTACCTTTTATTCTGCAGTTCCTTGTTATTACTATATCTTAGAAGTTGGAATTTTTCCTCGTTGAACCTCATATTGTCTTCTGCCCACTGGAATAATGTTCCAATGTCGTTTTGTAATTTTCTTATGTCCTCTTCGTTCACTATTTCCTTACATATCTTTGTGTCATCTGCGAAACATGATACAATACTGTCCTTAATATCTGCATCAATATCTGCAATCATTATTATGAACAGCAAGGGAGCTAATACTGTCCCTTGTGGGACAGAGCTTATGACTTCCGAGACTTCGGATTTAACTTCGTTTACCACCACTTTTTGTGTTCTTTTTGTGTGATTAATTAAATGCGATTCATTGGCATTTTTTTTCTTTTCCAGGTATTAGAGTTGTGTGAAGAATGGCAGACCAGTCCACTTACACTCTGCAGGAAAGGATAGTGATGAGTACATGGGCTCATGAAAGGTCACATATTGGCAAAAAGATGCAAGATATCCAGAATGATTTCAACAAGATTCAATCAGGCTGCACCACCAAACAAGACGGTATTACGCTGGGAGAAAAAGCTGTTTGAAACTGGCTCCATCAAGGACAGACCACGGTCGGGAAGACCAACAACGCGAGCAGAACAATGTGAAGGTGTGATTGCATCGGTGGCTCGTTCACCGAAAAAAAATCACTTCGCAAACGATCACAAGAACTTGCAGTCCCCCATGTCCACAATGAGAGATCACATGACAAAAGATCTCGGCATGAAACCATATCGCCCATCATTTGTTAATTAATTAATGAATTAAGTGATACAGACATGCAGAAACGATATGAAGCCTGTAAACGGTTTTTGACCGTTTTTCCAACAATTCCTGCATGTGGAACAGTGATTTTTTCTGACGAGTGTGCAATTTACCATAGTGCCAAAATGAGAAATGTTTACTTCTGGAGCAAGGAAAATCCACACCTCTTTCAGGAACTGGAACACCATCCACCGCACGTGATGATATGGGCTGCAGTGTCTGCCAGGAACTTGTTCGGTCCATATTTTTTTGAGGGTCCTGTCAACCAAACTGCCTACCTCAACATGTTACGTGACTGGTTTGTGCCTGAGCTCGAACGTTTAGGGCTGTTTGGTCGGGTGTAGTTTCGACAAGACGGGGCTCCAGCTCATTTTGCCATTAATGTGAGGGAATTCCTCAACGAAGTGTTCAGAGACAAATGGATCGGCCGTGGCTCGCAACATTTACCTGCCCCTCTTGAGTGGCCGCCCCGAAGTCCAGATCTGTCTTCATGTGACAATGCGTTATGGGGTTTCGTCAAGCAGAACGTATCCCGGGTGCGTTACCGCACACCTAAGGAACTGAAACATGCTGTTCGAGATGCATTTGGTGCAATCACTCCAGCAATGCTGCGTCGATTCTCACACCGCACATGGCGGCGCATGATCCTTTGTTATGAAAATGATGGTGCACACACAGATATTCTCGATTAGTAACTGTATTTACTGTAATTAAAGTAATTGTTGCTAGTGACTCGTTTCTTAAATTACACCTATCACATATAAATACAATTAATCACACAAAAATAAAATTGGTATAACAATATGTACATTTTGTAGGGGGTGACGGGACTTTTCTAACACCCTGTACAGTACGCCAGTATTTGCTGCACTCTGCGAATCAGCTTATCGTCAGAAACCTTAGAATACAAAGGAAATAATGGTACTTGTAGGTTATCTTCCCCCCACCAATTTTGACAATATTTTCGTTAAAACTAACGAAAATATCACGACTCTTAACCTAACCAATTATCAAGGGCGTACAGTTGATCTATTAGTAAATAGTAAATACTATTCCAGAAACAAACAATGTTATAATTAATAATAGATCAACTGTACGCCCTTGATAACTGGTTAGGTTAAGTCGTGATATTATTTTCGTTAGTTTTAACAAAAATATTCTGTCAAAATTTGGGGGGGGGGGGGGATAACCTACAAGTACCGAAATAATTACAATAATAATTGAAAATCCTACAAGATTTTCATCTCGGTTAGCAACGATCAAAATTTCTTACGAGTATGAAAATCCTACCAAGAGTATGTCCTAGTTAGCAATCAAATTTATAAAGATCATAAACCTAACTATGCTTCTGTAAAGCTATATATACACGAAATAAATAATGTAGGCCTACAAGTCACTGACTATGTACCCAAATTAGTAATCCAGTGGTTTGTAAATATTAAAGTTCTTAAAGCTATGGGTATAATAACAATCCTCTAACGAGCCTATTTTAATGGAACTTTTACGAATCTTTCATATTCTGATGTTATCTCTTAATACACTACAAAATGAACTAATGTACTTAATACCGAACTGCAAATAACTATACACTCTACTGAAGCCGTCATCTATTCATTACGATCATGACTAACTTTTGATTGCTTTGATAAGGTATCAAAACCTGTCAACAAATTAAATGCAAATCAGATGAATTATGATCACACTTGTTTTCGAACAAGCAAAATTTGGGCCTAACCTAATTGACCTTTCTGAGCCTAATGTCAGTAATGACTTAAGTTTTACTTTGGCCCTCTCTGTCCCTTCTAAAAATTTGCTAAATTTGTATCTCCACTTGAAATTCAGTGCAGACATGGCATCAAGACTAATTCTAGGATATGTATATTAGGCTACTTATGTTGACATATATCAAAATTATTCACCAGACAGGCAAATTCAAACGGAGAGGTTACGTGCAAACATGGATTTGTTTTGTGATCTGAGTTTCAGTAATTAAATAAATTTATTCTTTTAAAAAAATTAATGTCACTTTCTGCCTGAAAACAGTATAGGCCTATGACTTATGCAGGCTTTAGGTCTAAGACCCTAGTTATGAAACTTTGCCAAAATTTAGGCCTATTTGCATTAGTTCATTTAAGATAAACCTGGCGTTTGTGAGGCTAAAATGAAAACAAAATCACGCCACAGCCTATTTCACAAGTCTTCAAACCGAGCTTCAAATAAGTTTTAGCGGATAAAAGTTAAGAATAGTGAACAATTTTTTCTTTTTTACTTTAAAAAAGTAAAATAATCAATAAATTCCAAATAGTCTTTTATGCCATGAATAAGTTTTTTGTAAATAGAAATTGGGATCTTTTCCGTTTGACTGCCGCCATTGAAACATAAGAGGCGAGTGCCCCCAGCCTTCTTTACTTAGCCTTATAAGGCTAACTAACGAAAATATCACGACCTAACCTAACCAATCGTTAGGTCAACTGTACGACCTTGACGATTGGTTAGGTTAGGTCGTGATATTTTTGTTAGTTAGCCTTATAAAGTTAACTAAAGAAGGCTGGAGGCCCTGATCTTCAGGTGATCCCCTTATTTTTCTGAGTACACGATTAAAACTTAAAAATTAAGCATGGATCTTGAAAGTAATTAAAATTGTTTATAAGAAACAAAATTTGAAGGGGAAATTAAGAAAAGCTTTTTTATAAAGTAACTTATTTTGTATCATCAAGACATTTCAGTTAAAATACAAAATACAAAAAGTTTAATTATGTTTCAATGGCGGCAGTCAAACGGAAAAGATCCAGAAATTGTAAATAAAGCTATATATAATAGTTAAACATAGGTGTAGTTGGAGTACTGTATTTTATTTATTCTGTTTTCACCTCACTTAAGCGTGCTGGATATCCATTCCAAATCGCAAAGCCAACGCTTGTCAATTGTTATTTTGGAAGGTGTCAGTATGTCGTCTCAAAATGTGACAAATTTTATAGATGTCAAAATTATGCGAGAAAAAAGATACTTTAATTAATGAATTACTAAAGATGAATGTATTAAAAGATATTTTGTGTAAAAGACCGTGTAGAAGTTCGAGAAAGTTTTTAACCTAACTAAACTTACAAAAAAGACCACTTGTATGTGGTTATATGCTCTATTGAAAGTTTAATAAGCAATTTATTCTGTTTAAAATAGAACAAAAATTGTCCACTATTCTTAACCTTAGCCGTTTTGACGTAACTAGTGAACTAGCCTAGTTAATTATCTACTTAAAATTTTATCCTACAACTTTAATAACCTTAACTCACTCAACTCAAGCTGTAATTACTTGAGTCATATTTTTGCCGGCTCATAGTGTACTTTATTTAGTTTCGGGCATACCAGATTTCAGTGATCCGAATGAGGATGGCTCTTACATCCAGGTTAGGTTACGGTGGGTTAAGTGGTGGTTCTCGGTTGGTTACTTCTTACGTCACCAACTTTCTGCCAATTTGGATTCCAAAACACAGGTATTTCCGAAACTTAATATTTACATTTTTGCCTTTAACTAGGGTTGGCCCAGACTGCATAATCTGCAAAATTCTCGTATTCCAAATTATGAAAGTCTCGCACAATATGACATTATGCGCATATTTCATTCTTTTGCTAACGCGTTATAGAAAGAAAATTTTTACTTTAATTTTGGTTTAAACTTTCGACCGACATGTCGAGCTTCAGTAATTTCACTCAACACTCTCGCCCGACGCGTCGGGTTTGAGTCTTATGGAAAAATCCTTGCGTGAATGTAGCAGATTTTGCAGTCAGGGAGACGGGTGGGTAGGATGAGTTTTTGTTTAAACTCGAGTGATAACATTTTTATTTTGTTACGCGATCAGAAAGTGAACATCCTTTTCAGAATGATCGCTTTGATGCGGTTTCATTGACGAACGAATAGATGATGATGATGAATAGGGTGGTCACAAAGTCCCTTTGCATGAAAATCAAGGGCAACATAGATATATTGTGATTTTACTGTAAAGGGACTTTGTAGCCACTCTGTAGATGCTCGGGCCCTAGGAACAGTTGATACCTGCTGCAAACCTGCACCTCATTTCCTATAACAAATTTAACTAAAATGTGTATTTGCGCTATAATACCTACTATGAAAGATATCTTATTCTTTTTAAATTTTTCAATAACTAAACGATCTAAAAATGGGCTATAACTGCTCAAGAAATTATAGATTTCAGTATGAAAAAAATGCAATTTTATGCACACAAACCTTATATAACTGCAACTCTACGTTTTCTCGAAGCCGGCTAAATGTTTTCCATATTCACAACTCAAATGCACCACAGCGTAAGTACACTGAAAAATTATCGAACATCTCCCAGCTTTGATAGTCCGAATTTTAAAAACTTCGGCTTCTCTTTTCTTCAAGAACTGTTATCTCGAAATATTTACAAGTAAGAAGGGCGTATCTTCCTTTCTACTTTGGAAACTAAACTTTAAATTTGTAATTTAAATCTATAATGACAATCTCTATGGGAGAGACCTATGTGTTTTATTGCAGCCCGCAGCCGAAATGGGTTTGAGACCCCTGCTCCAAAGATTTTAGGAGAGAAGGAATGAAGATAACATTTTTTTTAACTGAATGGGGATAATTTTACGCGAGACGTTTCGACTTTAAAGGTCCTTAAATTATTCCAAACATTAACTTTTCTTTGTATGAGAGTAATCTCTATGATGTTTCAATTGTAAAGTTAGGTCTTTTGAAATAGTAGTTGTCATTGTCATACATTGTCATCATAGTTGTCATTAATTTCCTTAATTAAGATATTATCTTGATCAGCGCTTTTCTAGTGGTGCTTCGTCTACCACTGGTTATACTTAACAGGCTTTTGATGTACTTAAGGATGAAAAAAAAAATCAGTCATTCATTCAAGTAAAGGTAAACAAAATTAAAGAATACCTCTTCTTATCATTCTGTTTCCGAAGAATCTACTGTACTATCGAAGGCATTGGATGGTCACATGCAACTTTTTGTATACTACAATTTGTCGGGGGAACAGAATGATCAAATGAAGACAGTCTCGCACAATGCGGGACGGTTGGCAGCCCTACTTATAATTAGGGTTTTAATTAAAATTTTTCGTACAGAAACTTTTTAAATGTATAGCACACATTTTCACAGTTTATATTCATGTATCCTTTGGTCAATTTGGCGCCCTTTTTGTCAATTTTGGCGCCCCTTTTGGTCAATTTTGGCGCCCCTTCCAAATGCTTTATTTTTTATAAAAAAAAATTAATTTCTAAAAGCAAAAAAGTACATACTTTTTTAAATTGTAAAAATATGAGCACCACCCTCGTAAATACCTGTCAACTTACCTTTCAATTATATTTTTAGAAACTGTGTATAAAAATAATATTTCCCTTCGTCTACTCAATTAAATTATGCTTTCCAGCTTTACATATTCATTTATTAATGGTTGTAAGCATTTGTAGACACGAGGTTAATGCGCTCGTAAACCCTTTGCGTAGTATTCACATTCACGATCTTCCTCTCTCTAAATGACTGATTCAGGTAATACTTTGAACGGATGGATAAGATAACGTCAATCAAATTAGTTCCAATATTTACTACCAGAAACTTGATTTAGTAAACGCTAAAAATTTGCCTGCTGGTGCTTAAAGGGTTAACATATGTATTTTTAATTCCAGTGTCTGTAATTATATTTATATATAATTAAACATTATTTTGGCGCAGTTTTTACATATGTAAAGGTCCGCCGCCCCCCCTTCGAAAATCCTAGATCCGCTACTGAACATAATTATCGGGTGTCGAACCCCCGACCTCAATGTCTTCACTTCGCTTACAGGGAAACAATGTTGTCCACTGAGCTACCGCTGCTGCCCTTCGACAACGTTTGGACCCTTACTTATATGTGCTCTGCTCTGCGTACGTAGAAAACTCCTTCATTTCAGTCAATTTAGGGTACATAAATCAATAAAAATCTCACTAAAATTTTACATATAAATACCATCTATACTGTAAATATATATATATACATACTGTATATATGGCAAAGTGGTTTAACCATGGAAAGCATTACTCCATTCCATATATTTCTCTGGATAGTTTTAGCTTCAGTTTTTAAAACCTTTTTGTTCAGTTTTCTTTGTAGCTTACTTTTATATATATATATATATATATATATATATATATATATATATATATATATATATATAATGTGTGTAGTGTGTTATTATTTTTCACGTAACATAACGATTAATTTTTAATTATTTTCCCTATGAAAAGTTGTGTTTTTCTTAATTACAAGTTTAGATAAGGATAGCATAAGTGACTCGCATTTTGGCACTTTGGTATTATTAATGGTCACAAGTTAGCCCGATAAGCGTTTATTTATGGACATTCGGCATACTCCCCCCCCCCCCACAACCCCAATTTCATTTACATACCCCAAATCCAAGAACGACAACTGAAGGATTTTCGTGCGGAGTTAGAAATGAGGGTTTGGCGCTTCTCGAAACACTAAGATGAATTCTGCTGGTCTCGGGCGATTCCTCAATACTGGCTCCTCCATGAGGATCAAAATCATCACTGATCCTTCCTTCGTCGTTTAGAATTACTGACTTCGAGTAACTGCGTTTGTTTTTAGTCAACTTTTGTTTACTTTTGTTTTTCGAAGAGACGGAAACACGTTTTAAACTTTTCCCTTCGATTCCCGTCTCCGGTTTGGCAGTTAAAATTGGGAGTTTCGTCGCATCCATTTGTACTGCGTACGAATAGCACTCAACCGTTCGAAAATAATGCTACGAAATGTAGCTAGTTACTCATTAAAGTATAGTTATTTGACAAAAATAATCTGAAATAAAAATATTTTCAGGATATATTTATTAAATCTACTTACATTACATGAACGCTTGTGGAACTTGAATGAAATGTATAGATTTACTTTCTATGTATTTTATCTGTGGTCTTCCATCTCAAATTTTAAACAAAGATTTTATTTTTTTTTTTACCAAATCTTCGAAACTCTTTCTCATAAAAATTTCATTATTCTTTTGTTTTGTTAATTTTGGACGTTATTATAAATTTTCACGCGAGAGTACGTAATTATTTGATTTTAAATATTAAAAATTAAATAAAAATAAATGACTATGTTTGAATCTGTGAACATAACGATTATATCTAAAATCTAAATTTAGACGGTAACTGCATCACACACACACACACACACACACACACCACCAGAGTCGGATCCAGGAGGTTTAATTGAAGCAACAGGGCTTAATTTGTTGGCTCTATACATCCTGGTTAGACGAAATTAGTTAAAACGTTTGAATGCTTATTTCCACGTTGCTTCAGTTAAGCCCCCTGGCTCCCCCTCTGGATCTGCCTATGACACACACACACGTATATATATATATATTATATATATATACAACTCAGAATGGTCCCCTGAGAAACTGTTATGTCACACACAAACCGTGCGTGAAACAAGGAACTCTTCCAGGAAAATTAAATTCACTATAGTCCGAATAAGTAATGGTAACTGACAAATACTATAGTTTTTCTTTTTCCTGATGGAAGCCCAACGTGGGCAACGGGTCACAAGCGACACGTTGCCCACGTTGGGCAGTGAAAGTGAAATTTCCATAAGGGGCAGTTCTGAAAAGTTTGAGATAAAATAACATTTATTGAAAAATACTAAAACAACTTTAAGTGCCAAATTCCAGTTGTTTTTATATTCGACACAAGTTTTTTTTATTGGTTGGATTATTTTTCCAACCAATTATGAATTCTTTCTGAATTTTGAACATTTTTAATATTTTCCTCAGTTGTTATTTTTTTCGGTGAACTTCTTTCCGCAACTGCGTAAAAATTAGGTAGAAAAAATTCAGGCAAGTTTAATAACAAACTGAAAAGAACGCCTTAGTTATTAATGAATAAATGGTAATTAGCATGTATAAATAATAGACAGACAAGTAGATAGATGGATAGTAAATAGATATATAGATAGAGGCAAATTGCAGCGAACTTTGTAGGAACGTAATTAGTATAAAGTAGAATTCGCAAATGTTTTGTACAAACTTTTAATTTGCAAATCAGACACCAAAATCATTCGCGATTTACGTAATTGTTTAAAGACGAACAAATCTGTTTTGCGTTTCGTCTTGTTCAAACTGAGTTTGTCCTTTGTGGCTGTACTGAAGTACAAACCTAATCCGCCATTACAAAATTACAAAATTATAAAGAAATTTAACAAATTTATCAGAGTTATTATTACACCATTATCTTTATTTCTTTTTAAATCACAGAAAGTACTCTTCACTCGAATATTTGAGTACTACGATACAGCTCAAGATAAGCTGTAACTAAGCAACGGATACGTTAAATGTTGGTAAACGTCACCATAGCAACGCTAATGTAGGAACTACTTAAAGTTTGGGGATTATTTTTATTTTTAGCCTAAAAGTTAAGATCTACTATAGAGTAAAATTATAAATTGATCATATAAATATGGAATAATAAATATAAGGGATCAGTCTTATATTATTTGTAAGCGTTAATTTTAATAAGTAAATTTGCCTTGTCTCGTGTGAAACTGTATTTAAAAAGCTCATTGCAGACAATTTACTCAAGTGGAAGAGTTTTAATAAATAATACTACATGGAAGCTAAATAATTTATTTTTTTAAATTATTACTGTGGTTTCACAGTAATAGTTAAATAAAATTATTTACCGGAGCTTATACTGGGTCTACTGACCCAATATAAGTCCCGGTAACTGTAGTTTTCACGTTTTCTAGTTTTTATATTTTTCTTTTCATTTTGTAATTTCTCAACCTCTATCTTCCCCTTTTAGGCCGGCCGCACACAGGATCATCTTGCGACTGACGACTGACGACTCGAGTCGCGCGTGATTTTACATTGACAGAATGGGAGCCCCGCATTGCGTCGTGGTCGCTGCAGTGTGCGGGGCTCCCATTCTATCAATGTAAAATCACGCGCGACTCGAGTCGTCACGACCCAAGTCGTCAGTCGTCAGTCGCAAGACGATCCTGTGTGCGGCCGGCCTTATAGCTCATTTCGATCGGTTCCCAACTAAAAGAAGGCGCGCGTCTCTGGAAAATACAGTTCTCATCTCCAAGTACATTAAATACAGTCAATAAAAATTAAAAAAAAAATGAAGTACTGTATCTGAAATCAAAGTAGCAGTTTCCGTTACGTATTACAGGATTGGTACGTACTTTCAGATCAACTATTTTACTCGCTGAAGACGGCAATTGTTTTGCTCGTAAAGTTAGTTATTATTAAACATAAATGCCGATAAAATGCAAAAATTTGGTTCAGTTCAATCATACGTATTCTTTACAGCATTTTCAAACCTTTGAATCGTGTGGCAAATCATGATGTGAAAATACAGCGGACGAGTATACGTTATCTTGATTTCATAGACGATGCACATCCTTCAACGTTTAAGAGAATATTATAGTTGGATAAATGCAATAATGTGATGTATGTAGAGCATGAGGAAGTGTCAAAGTGTGAATGCTATGAATACACTGACGTGGTTTAATTAAAAATCTACTTTCATATAATAATGATGATAATAATAATAACGATAATAGAATTTGATCATGTTTGGCAAATTTTCAATATACTGCATGACCTCTGAAGTCTCGTGACCAACCGCATTCTCTTCTCTTTCAATTGTGTGACCACCTGATCGTTGTGCGTAAATTCGAGCAAAGTGAATAAATAAGGAATACAAACTCTCGCAAAGATCCACACCATGGTATGAGAATTACACGTAGTTGTACAATGGTGGTATGTATGACTATTGTGTTAGACAGCCGAGTGCTCACAAAGTTAATCTAGGAGCTTATACATAAGGCATTTCTAATTTATCTATTTTATATGATATAATCTTACACTGTAATATATATATATATATATATATATATTAATATATATTATATATATATATATATGGGATGAATTTCACAATTAAACACGTGAAATGAATGAATGCTGCAAACCCACAAGGAAAAAAGAAAAACGATTCCAAGGCCTTTCGTGTATTCCCTGACGAGGTGTAGCTCTGAATACACGAAAGGCCTTGGAATCGTTTTTCTTTTTTCCTTGTGGGTTTGCAGCATATATATATATATATATATTACTGAGTTTTACCACCTAATTTTAGGACTTAATGTCACGAGCCGAAAATGCATTGCTTAAAAGTTATATTACATTTAGACCCTTTGAATACAATGAAATCTGTTTCATTCGTCCAAAGTACCTTTTCCCAGGTGGTTGGGGTGTCGTCAAAGTGGGCCCGAGCGAAGTTTCGTCTGTCGACTTTGTGTTTCTTTGACAAACAGTTGCTTTCGTCGTTCGACCCGCCCATTAAGTCCTGATCAGTTCATCGTTTTTCGTATCGTGAAATGATGGATGCCATATTTCGCTGACGTCATCTTGCACCTTTCCCCAGGTGTATGAGCATTGACAATGGCCCTCCGTAGGTCATTCGAGAATTCCTTCAACCTAAGCCTGATACTCGATGTTCTTTGCCTGAGATACAAAAGAAACTAATTACGAAGATGATCAATCACATTAAAATAATATCACAACGTTCATACTAGGAATGCTACGTTATACGGAAGGAAATATGCAAGCAAAGCACCTTCGTTCAACAAATTTATGACGACACATAAATGGTTCACTTTCGCGCGGACTCCTTCCTTTTCACCTTTTCACAACTGAGCGCACTTAGGTTTCTGTGTGCGAATGTACGATTATACATACGTAAACTGTTATGGTAGGATAGTGTTGCCAGATACGCAAAATGTTTGTCATATGTAGGGATAAAACATATCCTCCAGCCACAGCCATACAAATCGATTGCAGTGGATGGACCCACTTTTTCGCGCAACTGTATATCTTCTTCTTTTCTCAAGTAGGCTTTCAGCCTGTCAGTGTGAAGCATCGGCGCCGCCATTCCACTTTGTCCAAAAATACTCCCTGCTCTCGTAATCTATCCAGTCTGCCGATTCTATATTTTGTTAGGATCTCCTGGATGTTGTCTCGCCATCTATTTCTTGGTCTGCTAGTTGGTCTCCTTCCATCTGGTGTCCGATCAAAGGTTTGTTTCGGCATCCTACTCTTCCCCATTCTCTCAACGTGTCATACTCATCTCATTTTCGCTCGTTCAATTCTTTTCAGTAATGGGGGTCACATTTAAACAATGTCGATGTTCGTCATTCCTGATTTTACCCAATATACTTTTTCCTCGGATCACTCTGAAATGAGTTTCATTTCGGTGACTCGAAGTCTGTTTTTATCTTTGGTTGTTAATGACTATGTTTCAGCTCTGTACAGTAAAGTTGAATTTGTATTGTGATATAAATTATTCTTTTAATTTCAGTTAGAATGTGCTTTTCTTTGAGTATGGGGGAGGGGGATAAACCATGTGGCACTGCCTGCTGTATTTACTGAATCTTTCCGTTATCTTATCAATCATCATGTATTCCCCCATTTTTTAAACTTTAACTCCCAAACATTTCAGTTCATTTACTTGTCAATACCTGTCTATATACAGGGTGTTTCACAACCCGTCTGCCATACTTTGGGGGGTGATTTAGGTGGTGATATCGAGTAAAAAAGTTAATACAACATAGGTGCTATTTCAAACCGTTGTGGAGCTACGGATGTCTTAAGATGTGCAAACAACAAATCCCTACTTGTGTGTAATTCGACAGATGGCAGCAGTGGTGGTAGTTTCGGTTAACGAAGTTACCACTATTAATCCTGTTTTTTCTTTCAGTTGGTTCTTATCTGTGGTACGAGACACTGTGTTGCGCTAAGGTGAACAATCAAAATGAATCAACAGTTCATACTTGCTGAATACGCTATCCATTTCATTTATGGATTCTGTGATGGTAACAGCAGAGCGGCAGTTGAAGAATATCGAAGACGTTTTCCGGACCGCCGAATACCGAACAGGTAAGTGTTTAATGACACACCAGAGATTAAGGGAAAGAAGGACAATTGTTCCACGTAACCAAGAACATATAGCACGACGTCCCGTTGCTGTGGAGGGGCCCATACTGGACCTAGTACAAGGTAGCCCAACTACCAGTGTTCGAAGGATTTCTAGACGAATTGGTGAATCCGCATTGCGTCTTTGGCGAACCATACATGATGAGGGTTTGTATCCCTATCATTTGCAACGTGTGCAAGCTCTTCAACCGGATGATTATGATAAACGTGTTCAATTTTGCCAGTGAATGGTTATGCATCGCCAAATTCTTAATCGCATACTGTTTAGTGATGAAGCACAATTCATTCGGGATGGAATTAACAATAGACGAAATTCCCACTCGTGGTCCGCCGATAATCCTACGGTATCGTTGAAAGAAACTTTCAACTTTGATTCTCCACCGCAAATTATTCTTCGGTGAAATGAAATGGAAAAGGAATCACATTATGTGGAAAGTAATCGCCATTGAGACTCAGTCTCAAAGACAATAACCCCATAATCTGAGAACTTTGGTTTGACTCTTTGTCAAAAGCCTTAAACTGTTGACGTGTAGCAGAATTGGGCAGAAATGTAATGTGCTGTACAGTATACAGAAATATGCAGAAATTCCAGTGTCTAAAAAGTCTTCACCGAGTGGGAAATACATTAATTTATGGAACCATATCGTAAATGTTTAAAATGTTCCCCATTCACTTCAAAGAATGTTGATCTAAATTAAATTAATTAATTATTTAACTAATGTAATTCCTATTGGGAAGAGACTTGTCGTTCCTTGTAAAAAAAAATTTAAATTTTAATCTCATTATATTTAAACTACGTATAAAGATGAAATTCCACTTCATCCTAAGTAGTAGTTGTAATATACTCTAAAGGTTTTGATTACTTATAAAGCCTTTCTGTGAAATATACACACAGTGCTGGGATAGGCGCCGTTAATTTTCAAAATTGTTAGCGAAATAGGTAGCGGCGCTAAGTTTTTAGAGAAAGTCAATCGCTACCTGCTAATCGCTAATTTTTCAAAATCACTTGTACTAAAATTTGGTTCGCCGACTGCAATCTCCATTACAAAAGACTGAGGCAGCACTAACTGCAAGTTGATCATGACATCAACATGCAGAGGTTGTAAGCTGCGACTTGTTGGACAGACTCTGTATATCCACTACTCTGTGGTGCTAAATTTTATGGGAGTAAACACACACACACACACTCTCTCTCT
The DNA here is from genome assembly GCA_023014485.1 of Bathynomus jamesi. Taxonomy (NCBI): domain Eukaryota; kingdom Metazoa; phylum Arthropoda; class Malacostraca; order Isopoda; family Cirolanidae; genus Bathynomus; species Bathynomus jamesi. Next base: position 298,676 of record JAJOZX010002735.1, read on the forward strand.
CTCTCTCTCTCTCTATATATATATATATATATATATATATATATATATATATATTAGTGATGTAGCGGATGTCATTTTTTTCACATCCGCGGATGCGGATGCGGATGAGGATGTTTGATTTCAACATCCGCGGATGCGGATGCGGATGTCTACATTTTCGTTATTTTTTAGGATATATTCGAGATTTGTTGTGTTTAACGTATATAATAAGTTATTATATAGAGAGCTGTAGCTATAATGTAGTATAATTGATTAATTGTACAATAATTGTTGTACTTTTCTCTGAACATATAAAATAATATCAAGCATCTAACTAATATAGAAATCAATTAGTGAATTCGTCTGCAAATAAATTCGTTATATTTTGTTGAGTTTCAGCCACAATTAGAAACCATAATTGTGTTACCAGGATGCGGGACGTGAACCCAACTCAAATGCACCCCACCGACCTCTTTCCCCAACCTCCACCCTTATAGAAAGAGATCGTTAATTAGCTTGATAACTATTTATATTAAGTTTAAAGTTTTATTAGGCATATTTATAAATGAGTAATTAAAATAAAGTAAACTAAGATGTTCATCGTTTAATGTTCAAACTTAATTATAGGAAGGTTATGCTTAAGGAACATTAATTTTTCTGCCTTTTCTGCTGCCAGTCTGTTTCTCTTTTCATCATATATTAATCCAGCACTGCTAAATAATCTCTCGCTTGGTTCGTTTGTTGGAGGACAGGCTAAATGTTTCCTTGCAAGTTTACTCAAGTATGGATAGATATTCTGCGTATTTTTCCACCAACTAATAGGATTGTCACATGCAGCCAGGCGTTTTCTTGGTGATAGCTCTCGATCATTTTTACTACATCTTTTGACATCGCGTAGGTCTCGTCATTGCTGCTTGACTCAAGAAACTGAGAGAGAGATTCTGTGATAGATTTGCTTGTTGAAGGTGTTGGTTCTGTCACTGAAACTTTTATTCTTTTGGTGGGTGGCGAAGCGACAGATTCAAGAGATTGAAGCTCTTCAACTGCTTTGCCAAGTGATGATTTAACTCGTTCTAATGTACTAGGTGAAAATAACTTAGCTTTGTAACGTGGATCTAAGTAGGTTGCAAGAGAGTAACTTAATACAAGAACAGCCTCTCGTCTTGTCGCTTGCATCACTTTTGCGCACAATGAACTAGTTCTATTATATAGTAGAATTTGATAATTTCCGCTTATTAATGACATTTTATCTCAACGGTCCACATCCGCACGACATCCGCAGTCCAAAGTGCGGATGCGGATGCGAGAAAATGTGCGGATGTTATGCGGATGTGACCTACATCACTAATATATATATATGTGTATATATATATATATGTGTGTGTGTGTGTATATATATATACTTTCCGTACACACACCTGCATGATTTTGAAAGTAATGTTTTTTATTATGAATATTTACTGTATTGTAGGTTATTTCCTTTCAAATACAAAGTTTTAATGCAGTTTTTTAATAAATGTACCATGTGTTGTTGACATCAGAATTGTGGAACGTGTGCGCACAGGTGAAAATATCACGTGACTACACAAAACCAGTGATGCGGATCCGGCGCTAAACGATTCCAGGTTCAGGTTCGGTTCCAGCTCAACCCGATCGGTTCCGGAACCGGTTCCTAGGCAAGAGTGAACTTCACAAGGAAATTGAAAGAATAGGCTTTTATTTTATTTTTTTTTCATTTTATATATTTATTATTTTTAAACACGTGTCGCATATAATTTATTGATAGACAATCCACTTATAGATAAATATTTATTGAACTTAAGATGTTATAAAGAAACAAAAGCCATTTAGGCGTAGGAATAGAATGGACTCCAACAAGTCATTCTTCATGTTTGACCGTCTCTGACCGGCCAACCGGAACCGGAAACTCGTAGGTTTTTAGGAAGGTCCGGTTCCGGGTTTAGTTCCTCAAAAATTTACCGGTTCCGGTAGTTCCAGGTTCGGGTTCGGTTCCACATCACTGCACAAAACCAGTCTTAAATGCTTTGAAGTGTATCATCGTGTATCATCGTCAGCCAGACTCTGTACTGAACGGACGCATTTCCTGAGCTCTCTGATATTGCATCTACTTTTGTATATTGCTGAGAATTTTACTTTTGGACAGATTTGGATTTTATATACTTGCGTTTATATTCACGTTGTTATAGTTAAGTAATTGAATATTAGTGGTTTTTAGCGATTTAGAAGATTTCATAGCGTGCCGGCTTAATTTAACTTATACCTGTGACGGTTTAAACTAATTTTTAACTGCGCGATGCCGTCGCAGAAAGCGTCGTGTGTTAGGTGTAGGGTTAACCGGTGGTATTCGGAGTGTAAGGATTATAACGGCGGTCCTATGGCGATTACCGATAGATCAGTTTGTTTCTTTTGTGAGTTCATGGAGGAATTAGTTGATATAAAACGCAGTGTTGGTGAGGTAGCGGAAAGACTTGCAACGCTTGATGAGGGCAGGGGTAGGGCTACGGTTGACGGAAGCCGAACCAATACTAACGTTGAAGACGTTAGTAATTTGAAGGGTGAGGTGCGTAACCTAGTTTCTAGTTTAGGTAGCTTGTCGGGAAGGTTAGATAGAGTTGAGGAAGGGGTTAAGGTTAGTCCGAGAGTAGTAGATAGCGAGGGATTTAGAGAGGTTAAGGGTGGAGCTAGGCCGCGTACGTTAGGTGATAGGAATCCCCCCCCCCTATCGAGGTTTCGAACCCTTTCGCCTATTTGGAAAGGGACGTGAATGAGGGGGAAACTATTTTAATCGGGGACTCTTTAGTGCGCCACATGGACAAAGAGTTCGTTAAACGGCATCCAACCAAGAGGAGGAGGGTCTGTCTCCCAGGGGCCAGGGTTGACAGAGTTAGAGACGAAGTGGGTAAGAATGACGTTGCCTCCCGTCACTCAATGTTGGTGACGATGGTAGGAGGCAACGACTCGTATAGGCCCGATACGAGAGTGCCTGACCTTTTGGAGAGATATAGGGGGTTAATTAGGTCCCTGAAGGCGAGGTCAGATAGGTTTTTAGTTCTAGGTATTACCCCTAGGCACGGGTTGGGTCTTAGAATTACGTCAAAAACAATATTTTTGAATAACAAATTAGAAGAGATTTGTGCTGAGGAAAATGTACCCTTCGTAAAGCTGTGGTCCGAATTCAGTGATCCTAGCCTTTTTATAAAAGATGCGGTGCATTTTAATGAAATAGGTAATGCTAGGCTAGGTAGGTTAATAGACGAAAACGTGCGAAAGCTGTATAGGTCGAAGCCTTCTTTAAACGTTGTGGGTCCGGAGAACGCGGGCCCGACGTGATAAATATAGTTTAAAACGCGGACCCGTGGTAAAAAATAACTTGTTGGGGGAACTTGATATACCGGGTTTTAAACTCTTGGACCTTTTCCAGTTTGTGTATCGTTTTTCATATAATTTATTTTTGAGAATATTTTTGTTAAAACTAACGAAAATATCACGGCTTAACCTAACCAATTATCAAGAGCGTACAGTTGATCTATTAGTAAATAGTAAATACTATTCCAGAAACAAACAATGTTATAATTAATAATAATAGATCAACTGTACGCCCTTGATAATTGGTTAGGTTAAGTCGTGATATTTTCGTTAGTTTTAACAAAAATATTCTCAAAAATAAATTATATGAAAAACGGTACACAAACTGGAAAAGGTCCAAACTCTTTACTAATGATAGGTTACATAGGTTTGGTGGAGGCGTTTTGCTGTACATTCGTAATTCCCTTAGGGTTATTGAGGTTAAGTTAGATTTTCCGGCAGCAATTAATGCGATATGTGTTGAAGTTAGGGCGCGTAGTATTAGTTTTAATTTTGTTGTTGTTTATAGACCTCCCGTTCAACCCCTCGATACAGATACTAGATTTTACTCACTTCTTGGTAATTTTATTGACAATCGGAAGAGTATAATTGTCGGAGACTTTAACTGCCCTAATGTTAATTACGATAATTTTACTGGTAATGAGGAGGGTTTGAGATTGGTTGAGTTTATGGACGATAACTTTTTACGGTGCTCTTCCAGTATGTGCTCTACCGCGAAAATTTACATTCCAATACGTGATCTACCTTAGATTATTCGGATTAGCAGCAGGTACGTTAGTTAGTCTTATAAGGCTAACTAACGAAAATATCACGACTTAACCTAACCAATCGTTAAGGGCGTATAGTTGACCTAACGATTGGTTAGGTTGTCATGATATTTTCGTTAGTTAGCCTTATAAGGCTAGTTTCACGGTAGAGCACGTATTGGAATATGGTAGATCACAGTTTCGCGGTAGAGCACATATTGGAAGAGCACCCTTTTTACGACAGATAGTTACCGAACCAACGCGCGGTGACAATATTTTAGATTTGGTGATGACGAACGGCGAGAATATAGTCGAAGGTTTAGAAGTAGGCGAGAGTTTAGGATGTAGCGATCATCAAATTCTTAGGTTTAAGTTATTGATAGAAAACACTCATGATAGTAACGTAGTAGAAGTCCCTGATTTTCGTAGGGCTAATTTTGATAGTTTTGCGGATAGGATGAGAGTAGTGGACTGGGATAACTTATTTATGGGTAATGAGTCTAATGACACAAATTTGCGTTGGGTGGCGTTTAAAGAAAGTTTTAGGAATATTGAAAGGGAGTTTATTCCTCGTAGGCCCAAGCGCGCTAGAAATCGTGGTAGGCCGAAGTGGTGGAATAGGGAAATAGGCGAGTTCATAAACGAGCGTAATAGAGCGTATAGACTTAATAAGCGCAATGGCACGGCAGCTAACTTTAATAGATATATCGAGCTTAGGCGTCAGGTTAAAAGATCAGTTAGGAATGCCAAGCGTAATTTAGAGATACTTATAGCTGCGGATAGTAAACATAATCCAAAAAAGTTTTTTGAATACGTAAATAATCGTAAGCCGGTAAAAGATAACAGGCCCTCTAGTGGATGTTAATGGCGCTTTGGCTTCTGACGCTCAGGCGATGGCGGGTATTTTTAATAACTCTTTTGCGACAGTTTTTACCGTAGAAGACGTAAATAATGTCCCCGAAGTGGACGATATCGTTCCATTTAGTAGCGAGACTATTTTAGATGAAATAACTGTTTACGAGGCTGAGATTGCGCATTATATCGATAGGCTAAAGGTTAGCAAGGCTCCAGGCCCTGACGCTTTTTATCCTAGACATTTGAAAGATTTGAAAGACGTTATCGTAGGCCCCTTAACGATTTTTAATCAATCACTCGAAACGGGGATTATTCCTGAAGACTTCAAATTAGCTAACGTCACGCCTATTTTTAAAAAGGCGACCGCGCAGTAGCTAGCAATTATAGGCCCATTAGCTTAACGTCAAATGTCGGTAAACTTTTGGAATCCGTAGTTAGGGATCGTATCATCGATCACTTAGAGAGTAGAGATTTGATTAATAGTAATCAGCATGGGTTTCGACGCCATAGGTCTTGTTTAACTAATTTGTTAGAATTTTATAACGAAATAGTGCGCGAACACGATAGGCATAGAGCAGCTGACGTTATTTATTTAGATTTTAAAAAGGCGTTCGATACAGCTCCGCATAGGAGACTAATTGCGAAGGTCAAAGCGCACGGTATACGCGGTCAGATAGCTAACTGGTTAGAAGAATGGCTTCGTGCTAGGAGACAGAGGGTCGTAGTTAATGGTAGTGAATCGGGGTGGTTAGATGTAGGTAGCGGTGTCCCACAGGTTCAGTGTTAGGCCCATTGCTATTCGTAATTTACATTAACGACATAGATGTAGGATTGACTAGTACGTGTCAAAATTCGCGGACGATACTAAAATAGGCGGTAAGGTTGTTAACGAGGACGATAGTAATAGGCTCCAAGACGATGTAAATAGGATTATGGAGTGGACAGATAAGTGGCAGATGCAATTTAACGTAGATAAATGTAAGTTTTGCATATAGGTTCTCGCAATAATAATACACGTACACGATAGATGATAGGGAGTTAGCGAGCGTTGACGAGGAAGTAGATTTAGGCGTACGCGTATCTAAGGATTTAAAGGTTAGGAACCAGTGCCTGGAGTCTTGCGCAAAAGCTAATAGGATGTTAGGCTTCATAGCGCGTAATTTCGAATTTAAATCGAAGGATATTATATTGACCCTTTACAAGTCCCTAGTCAGGCCTCATTTAGAATATGCCGTTCAGTTTTGGTGCCCGTACTTGCGTGAGGATATTGATAGGTTAGAAAGGGTTCAGCGTCGTGCCACGAAACTAATTCCGTCATTGCGCAATAAGCCTTATGAAGATAGGATTAAAGAACTAGACCTTTATTCACTCGAAACTAGGAGATTAAGGGGGGAGCTTATTGAAGTTTTCAAAATCGTTAATAACATCGATAACGTAAATTTTGACAAATTGTTCACCCTCGATAATAGTAATACTCGCAATAACGGATTTAAGTTGCGTGGCAGACGTTTCATTACTAATATCCAGTGGTGGGCACCGTTAACCCAAAAGTTAACTTCGATAACGATAATCCGTTAACCCCAATTTTTAACTCCGATAACGATAATCCGATAATTTTACTACAAAGTTAACGGAAGTTAACGATAATCCGTTAACGATAACTATTTATTTACTAACATTTAAAAAAAATCAAGGAAAAAAGCTTTAAAACCCATAGAAAATGTTTATTTATGCAAAATCCAACAATAAATAGGTATTTAACTGTATTTTTATCAAGTTTTGCAACTTTTTTGCTTAATAACTTTATTTTTTATTTTTAATAAAAAATGTACTGATTACATGTTTTGAAACCCTTGTAACCACTAACCATTAACTAAATTTTAATTTACCAGTGAATTATTATGGCGGGAACTGAAAGGTAAAATTAAATTTTAGGCACATTTATTAAAGACTGACACAATGTGCTGGTTGCCCTTCAGAAAGACCAACTTCTCAAAGTTAGGCCCGACTGCCAGTCTTGACCTCTTGGGCCTCAGGATGTCCTTGCCGAGAGAGAAGAGCCGTTCCACTGCGGCAGAGGACGGAATTGGCAGACTGAAGTTATGGCGGTTTGAATTCATTCGCGGAGCGGTGATCTTCCGTGAATGACTCCTCGCAGTTAACGTGTTAACGGACTTTAACAGACTAAATATCGAGTTATCGGAAGTTAACTGGTCCGATAACGATAAATGGAAATTAACTTCCGTTAATAGTCCGTTAAAAAAAGTTAACTTCGTTAATTAACTGTTATCGGATTAACGCTTTAGTGTCCAACACTGCTAATATCGCTAAAAACTTCTTTACGTTTAAAGTAATTGATAAATGGAATAATCTTCCCACGTCAGTCGTTCATTCTACCAGCGTTAATATGTTTAAGAACCGTCTTGACAGACATTTTAAAAATATTAACGTTGTTTAAAAAAAAAAAAAAAAAAAGTTAGCAACAGGAGCTCTGGTGGTGGTGCTCGAGGATGAGTCTGTTGACGATGAATGCCAGCTTGTGACATGCCAGCCTGTGTTGCCAGCAATAAAATTATTAAAAAAAAAAAAAAAATTAGACTAACATGAACGTAGATGTAGCTCGTAGCGTAAACTGACCCACTTTTTGTTTAACTTCACCTATTTTTTTTCTTCTTTTTTTCTTATCCTCTTTACTTTGCATGTCTGTAACTCTCTTCTTGCATGTTTGTAGTTTGCATGGTATGACAGTGAGTTAAGACTGTGTTGCATGGTTTGTAAGCGTTCTTATTTTACTTCTTTTCATCTTTCACCCCTCTCCTATTTTCTCCGACTATTTTTCTGACTTGTCGGCAGTGGCCAGCGGATGATGATGGTGTCTTTTTTTCTCTTTTTCTGAATGAATGTTAACCCACGAGTGATAGGTGTTCCTCCTTACTTAACCCCTTATTCTCTTCTCTTCTCTTAACCCTCTACTCTTTCCTTTCTCTCGGGCTAACCTTAGAGTGGATCTTAGGGTCTTTGTTAGCCTTAGCTTCTGTAGATCTGTAGATCATACCAACGTCTCGGATGTAAGATGTCATTGAAAATTCATTTTTTGCATTCACATCTCCTATTCTTTCCGGAAAACGCATCTGCTGTTAGCGACGAACACGGGGAGAGATTCCACCAGGATATAGTCACAATGGAGAGCCGATACAAAGGGAAGTGGAGTCCTGCTATGCTGGCCGATTTCTGCTGGAATTTAAAGCGTGACCAACCAGAAGCATCACACAAACGCCAGCATAAACACAAATAATGAGTTGAGAACAGTATAATACGAGAGTTTTATGTTAATTTTGTGCTAGAAAAAAACTATTTTCAGATTTGGAATCAGCACACTCGAAATATTAAGAATGACCGAATGTTATTCCCGTTTTTTTCTGAACCGAAAATTTGTTGTACAGTGTTATTAGCGACTCTAGCGAGCATTGCAAACGGAGCTACATTTGGAGATGCCTTATTTTTTTAAAGTTTTGCAGTTTTATGTATCTTGACAAGAAATTGTGGTCTTAAAGTCTACCAAAGATCATTTATGTAATTGTAGCTTGTACTGTATGTGAAAGATGTTTCTGATGTACATTACGCCTATAGGTATGAAGTTTATATCATACCATTACTATATAATTATATATACGATAATAATATAATAACGATAATATTAAGAATATATTTACACCTGATATTTCAACATATTATACATGTAATTTGATTCAAGAGTATATTTGCACCTGATATTATCCATTATCAGACATTTTTAAAGTTATATGTATAATACTTTATATTATTAAAGTAAATGAAAAAGACCGAAAAAATTTTTTGCAAACAATATAACAATTTACATCTCAGTTATAATGCCGATATTAGCAAAATTATTGTTTGCATCCGATATTATATATTTATTTCAAATCATATTATTTAGAAGTTTATGTTACAATTTACGACGGAGGAAAAACAAAATTATCGACGCTAGTAGCTCGTTATCAGTATACCACTATACCAGCCTACCAGGTGGTATTCTTCTCTAGTTTGGCCTATTTTTGGTTATAGAAATAGATACAGTACAATAGTTTATACACATAAATAATACAAACACATTAATTATATGAGCGCAGTGCAACTGATGACCAACTGATAGATTGCTTTCCCACACTAGTTTTGCTACATTAAGTCAATTGGTCTACTGCTGACTGACTGAATGATATTTATATACCGCGACATATACTGTCAGGGCCGTTTCTAGCCATTAGGGGGCCCTAAGCAGTATACCCATTTGAGGCCCCACCCCTCCATCCACCAACTCACGCCTTACTACATCACCTCAGCACACACATACAAAAAATGGCTGCGTTAATAAAAACAATTATGAAACAATTTTAATGAAACATTTATGTTCAAAACAACAAATATGTACTTTCAGAAGACAAACAGAAAAAATACTTCACGAAATTCGTGAAAATTAGCTTATACATTATTTAGAATAAATGACACAGAACTATGTATAAAAAAATAATGCAATTATCAACTACCAAACAATTACTAACTCTACGATACAATCGTGTAATAGCTAACAGTTATACAGAACAGTTTGTATCTTCAAAATTTTTGCCTCCTAGATTTTTTCTGGGCGAAATCATCAATAACATCATCATATGAAATCTCCCTGCCAACGTCCTGGTTGATGCTTATGATGCCAAGGCCACTGAGGCGATCCTGCCGCATTGATGATCTGAGGTAGTTCTTGATTAGCTTCATCTTAGAAAAGCTCCTCTCGGCTGACGCTACTGTCACAGGTAGAGTGCAGGCAATTCTTAGTGCAACCCAGAGATTGGGGTATAGTTCCTCCAGTTGCTTCTGATGAATGAAAGAGAGAAGCTCCAATGCAGTCATGTTGTGTGAAGGTAAAGTTAACTGGCAAGTTCTTAATTTCGAGGGCCAGTTCTCTTCCATTAATGTCAGTCAGCTCCAGAGCTCAGTATCTTAGAGAGCTTTTCACACTTGCAGGACAAATCTTCCTTGTTCATTGTGGTGAAGTTTAGGAGAACCCCAAATATGTCCCTCACATCATCTAATGTTTTTAATCTCTCATTTATTGACCCGATGGCACAATCCACCACCACATTGAGAAATTTGACTTCCAGCCTCTTTAAGGCTTCTGTAAATGGTTCGTCAGGAGCTTCGTAAGCAAAGTGCTTTTTTGTGGATCTGAGCCTCTTCTCCTTCAGCACAGCCTAGTAGTATAGCCGCAAAGGGTAGAGTGCAGGAATGTTACAATTTATTACGTAATGTTGCAATGTTGCAAATGGGGGTGGGGTGTTGCAAAGGGGGTGGGGGTATGCGATACGTTGCAAAGGGGGTGGGGGTTATGCAACAACTCGATGTTGCAAAGGGGGGTGGGGTGTTGCACAAAAGGGGGTGGGATGCTGCAAGTGCAAAAGGAAACTTGGAGGCGGCGTTATCCCCCAAGAGAAAGGAGAGGTGGTGTTCACCTGGCAGGAGCCAAGTGCATATTAAGACTTCAGCTGAGTAGGCGTTGTCTTATAGACTCCTAATCAGCCAGTTGGCTTAGAAGGCGTAAATGGCTTGTTCAGGTTGAGTTGCCAGATACCACTTTTTATTGTATACATTATTATGGAGAGTTGCCATATACCGTTTTAATTGTATACATTATTATGGAGAGTTGCCAGATACCATTGTTCAGGTATACAGTTGCCAGATTGTACCATTTATTTTCTTAAAAGTTGGTTTAGAATTCCGCTAGTAGGTTTAGAAGGCGTAACATGATATAATTAACCAAAATAATTAAGTAAAACAACATTGCATCATTCTGTTTATTATAAATATATATAAAATAAATATACATTTGAATGATCAATAATAATAGAAATATGAACGAGGAATATGCATATAATCATATATCCGTCAATATAACAGTAGAGGAGAGATATACACACACACACACACACACAATTATGGAGATATATAGAAAATAAATATACATTTGAATGATCAATAATATAGAAATATGAACGAGGAATATGCATATAATCAATCCGTCAATATAGTAAAAAGATATACACACACACACACACACAATTATGGAGATATATAGAAAATAAATATACATTTGAATGATCAATAATAGAAATATGAACGAGGAATATGCATATAATCAAAAATATACAACACACACACAATTATGGAGATATATAGAAATAAATATACATTTGAATGATCAATAATAATAGAAATATGAACGAGGAATATGCATATAATCATCCTTCAATATAACAGTACAGGAGAAATATCACACAAATATGTTAATATATAAATACATTTCACTTTTTTTTTCAAAATACTAAACTCGCACTTAATCGAGTCTACAATTACATCATTATTGCTCTGCATTACGCAGTATATGCGGTTTAATAATATTTCACCGCTTAAAGTATAGGGAAACCTGTACTCGATATGAAGGGCTTTCATATCGTTCAGTACTATTTTTGTTCCCACTTTACAACCGGTTGGTAAGTCATCTTTAAATACGTCTAGAATACAATCAAAAGCACGCACAAAGAGTTCATCGTTAGCTACATTATTAAACACAAGTTTATAAACACGCTTTTCCAATCGAGGGTTTATTTCTACCGACCCGAGCTTTTCAATCGTGAACTCGTCTTCACTCAACATAGCGGCAATTGAAATAATCTTCTAAATCGTTACGACAACTGCGCGTTATATAAAGAAATAGTTCTTCAGGGTGAACGGTGTAGGTGAGCTCAGCCTTGTACCAGTCAATTGCTTTGTACCAAAGTTCATGGTATTTCAAAGAGTCTAAACTTTTTAAATAAACGTCCAGCTCTAGACCATTCTCACCTTGTTCAGCCCTACACTCGGTAAACCCATCGAGCAGAGCGGTGTATGCGTATTCAAGTACTGTATCAAAATAAAGCATATCCGTAACACGCGCGTCTAATATAGGTTTCAGCTTGCGGAATCCGACGATTTCAAACATTCTGTCGAGGATGAAACGGTTTCGCGTAGGAACAAGAGCGTTATTATCAGAAGCATTCTTCCACATCAGCCGTATATCAATGCATGGCCGATCGTTATTTATACACAACGTACATACAACGGCGTATGAGGGTGCGTCACTAATCTGCTCTCTTCTTGTACCTACGTTAGCAGGTATTTTATAACGATCTTCACTCCACTTCTCAACTATCACGAAGATTCTATTCATCTCCTCGACACTTAAATAAACCCGTTTGTTTGTTTGTCTACATTCCGTTTCCAGTACATAGCTAACGGTACCGGATTTACGCCTGAACACGCGCAACGATTTCGTCACGGACACATCGTACGAGGCGTTGAGAATGCTGCTCAAAGGAAGTTCCATCGTATTCGAGGAGCGCACGTCCACTCGGTTCAAGCTCTGAGATAACTATGAGCCGTGTGAGGCACGCAGGTAGGCAGGAACGGTTCGATGGGCGGCTGACTCGATGATACGTGAATGGGCTTGTTCGAACTCGTATGATCCGCGAGTCGCACCATAATCGTGCGGCGAATTGTTGTACATATTGGGTAGGTGTTTTTCCGCTACAAGAATTAATTTCGGTTTTATCACTACCAGACTACGCACCAGACAGTTTCCCTCAGGATAATTTTCACGAACTAGGCACATTTTATAATGTTTTACTAAACATCTTCACACTCCGGCGCACTATTTGAGAGGAACATATGCTCATATTTTTCCTTTCTGCCCAGCAAACGATACTCGTCTCTAAAGTCTGTTAAAAACTCACGCAGGGCACTAGCCACAACCTCACTACGAACCTCATCATGATATACATTAATATAGTGATAAAAATACTTAAGATTGTCCATGATGACGAGATTCACATTTTCAGTCGTAGGGTATGAGTAATCGACATGGTGTAACATGACATAATACCGCTTGTCACACCACCCATCCACAAGACTCATTATCCATACCTGCTGCTTCTCTTCTGCACGCGTTGTTTCTTTTACTTCACGGTATATGTGAGACTTTATAAAGTTTAGCTCTACAGCATACTTCAGCACATCGTCTGTGCAACGAAAGCCTTCAACGGTCTCACCAGAACATCCGTAGAGTATTTGTACATCTTGCAACTTCGCACAATCCAATGTGGTTTTAAAAGAGGCATAGGAGGGGGGAATAGGAAGTTTTTCGGTATCCACCACATCTTCACACTTTGCTGAATACCATTTCATAAACGTTGTACAAGCAATATTAAAGGTAGCCATTTTCTTCTGAATACACGTCTGATCTCCTTTTTTTCTTCTACGCTGGCGAATACACGTCTGATCTCAAGGGCTTACTGCAGTCGACTGACCACGCAGGGAATCCCGGATAGCAGCATGACTCACGTTGCTGGTCTTACAGTGGGCGGAGCTTAGAACTTTCACCTGTGCACACACACAACAGTGGGCGGAGCTTAGAACTTTCACCTGTGCACACACAAAGGAGAAAGTAAACGCTAATTGAAACATGATTTATTTAATAAACGAGATATTCAAGTTATATATTATACAAATACGATTTAATAAACGAGATATTCAAGTTATATATATATTTACAAATACGTGTAATAAATAAGTTAACAATAGATACATCAAAGATTATATACAAGACATTTACAAATACGTGTCATAAGTAAGTTAACAATAGGCGCATCAAAAGTTATGGTATCCAAAGGGTACGGTATCATAGGTACCAGGTAACTGGTAACGTTTCCTATAGGTGTTACGGCACACCTTCGTACCCCTAAGTTCCTTCACGCCCCCCAGCTTCTGCGCCCGAAAATTGTGGGTGCCTACAGTTAGTTGGGGAGGTCGTTCGCCCTCATCGTCCAAGCACACTAGATCCTTCAACGATTCAAAGTTAACAACCCGCCGATTCGCATGGTTGAGCGTAATACCCTTTGCCTTCACGATATATTTCATATCCTCCCCCACCCTCACCCGTACCCCATAAGTTTTAGGTCCTGTTGAGACAAAAGAGTCGGCGTATGCGTTGTCCCCATACTCATCCTTGATCTCATCAGTGAGCTCGCCGAGGAACTCCCCAATAGCGGGCATGTATTCACCCTCCCTCTCTGTGAATATCACGCTATCTGTATCGGCATACAATACTCTCCGCCCAAGAGAATGCAATAGACCCCAAAGTTTTATACGGGCGTAGGCTGTTGTGAAGCTGGCCACAGGTATGTTTGTAACCCTTGAGGTATCTGTGGCCAATTCAGTGTTGTTGTACTTTATTATGTAAGTATTACCTACATTCACGATCTCCATGACCTCTTTATCGGGAGCATTGGCATAATCCCAGACATCACTATAACTTTGTGCCAAATGAATGTTCCCTTTGCCGGTATTCTGTGCAAATTTTCCCCATAGACTGTTTAGACACAACTTTGCACTAAAGCGCTTGCCAGGATTCTTTGCAATTTGGGCACGATCAAGTTGTATACCTTCGCGGTCGCGGTAACGTTGAATATAGGCAGACTTTTCATCTTCGGTATCAACTCCTCGCGGATACCCTGATGCCTCAACCTTATCCTTCAAAAATGCGTTTATATATGGTGTGAAAAGGTTGGGTAGCTTCTGAAACCTCCACACCTCATGTATCTTCAGTATTCTATACCATGGCGTACGGCTAGGGCCAGCTCAGGACTTGTATATACGCCTCTGATCTTACGCTGGTGGGGTATATGGTTACAATCGCCGTTATTCTCTTCCGCGCACTTCACGCACAGTGGGAACATGAGCTTGTGGTCGATAACGACAGGTAAGATTGGCATCCATAAATTGCGTGGGGGGAGTACGTCTACGAAAGAGAGCCCAAAGTAACGATCATTCAAATTTCTTGAAAATTCATTGATGGAGGGCAGGTTAGGTCCCACCAGTTTCTCAGGAGCGCCCACGGGGTACGGATTGTTCTTCATCACGTATGGGTATAAAGAACAGAAATCGTAGTAATGGAGCTTCACGCCCTCCGTAGGTGGAAAGTATAGTCTGAATGGATTTGTACGTCCTCCAAACAAGCTATCACCACATTTGAGAGGATCCAGCACCATTGAACGCTTGATCGTGTTTATTTCCTCACGGTACACCTCGTCTGTCTCCATCCGTGCATCATATTCATGCTCCCACAAGACTTTGTGAGTGAACTGTGATCCTATAAGTTGATCGCGGGTGCGGGTCCATGCAAGACATTCGGCAGGAGATCTACCGTGGATATCTCCGGCGATTCCGCACTCAGGACGGGGGCATCCATGCCACCAGCATCCGTTAAAGGAGTACACAGTCTTCACACCAGTGACACGGTTTTCACTTAACCCATCAACCCAAAAAACACGTCCATTAATCTTAATGGGTACTTCACCCGTGTTCACGTTCATCTACACTCATACAGTCATAGTTAAAATAATGTTTGGGTGGTGGTGGGCCTACGTAGTTTAAAGTCTCGCTGGTGAGGAAAGTGTAAGGGAAGTATCCTTTGGAAACTTCAGCTGCTACCCCCCCCCATCACCTTGGGTAGCTTTGCTAATTTACAAGGTGTGAATAATAAAGTGTCTTTAAATTGTACATTGCCTCTTATTTGCATCTGTATTAATTTGTTGCCTCTTTTCAATGGATCACCTGTAAATATCTCAGAGGATTCGTGTTCAAGCAACTCCTTATAAAGGAACTGCGTGTCAAACTTTGCCCCGTTATGGGCGAGAATATACAGTCATTTTTTTGAACTTGTCGGCTAACTTGACAATACAGGATACAAATAGTTTCACAGGACTATCGTGGACATTCGTTTTAAAAACGTTTGTCCGTTTACCGCATTTGGGGCACTCGTCACATTCGATCCCCATACACTCATCACAGATGGTCTGGCTCACAAGTAAATGTGGAATTACCTCTTTGGTTTCAGCGTTCGTATGTTTCTATATCGTAGTATACAGTTATACAAGGGTTATTTTTAGGCTTAGCATCTTTCATATAACATACATGCGTTACTCCATCCGCCTTATACTCCACCTGGCATGTAGGACAGTGAATTTCGTCACACTTGTGCTTAAATTTCCCCCAATTATCCATTGTGTGAAACATACCACATTCACAGATTCTCATTTTCCTGCACGTGCCAGTTGATTTATGGAGCTCAAAGCAGTTATTATTGAAGAATGTGCGTCTACACACATCAGTCTCTCTTCTCAGCTTCAACTACACGGCTTTCACATTTGGTGCTTTTACACTGCTCACATACCATGTGACATTCTTTACAATGTCTCCCTATATCATCCGCAAACTCGAGGCACCCCTTACACAAATCATGTCTCCCATATTTTCGACTTTTGTCATAACTCGCGTAAAGCCACCTTATATTACGGATGGGGAGATACGTTGTCCCCGACAATCCTAAAATAAGTAGGGGTCTTGTACGATCTCTCACACAGCTTTTAAAAACATACACAGTCCCACGACGATCATCCAACCCAAATGCAACTATACGGACATTCATTTCCTGTTCTACCTTTCTCAGCTCTTCAGGCCCCATATTACAGTCAAATTCAAGTTCACAGTCTACAGCTAGTTTACGGGCACGTTCCATGACCGTAGGCAGCCAAATTTTTTGAGCCCGTGTATTTTGTGCAGTAAACATGTTAGCCAAGACTACTGCTATAAAGCCGCAACCACGATCGACGTTTATATGCCGTCTATAAATAGCTTGAGAATTGAGGTTGAGTATACGGTATGGCACTATGACCCGCAACACGGAATACACGATCAATATTTACCGTGAAGTTGTCCATATTGAAGGCTATACTACTTTGGGCAGCTTGCATTATACGTCCTAATTAGGGTGTACCATTTTTGGGTCATTTTCAAAAAGTCAAGGTCCAGGAGTCTAATGTGCCAACTGATGTCCTAAACACGAATTTTACAGGCATTTTCTAATCCGACAAATTTTGAATCCCCCCCACCCCCTCTTGAAATTTTGCGCATCCCCTTTTCCTAAAAACCCCATATATCTCAAACACTATCAACTTTATCGAAAAGTGTTATAGAATAAAAATGATTTAGAATCAAAAGTTCTATTAGAAAAGTTCATCAAAATAGAAATTTACTTAATTTTGAAAATTTTCATTTATTTTTTAAAAATTAAATTAAAAATTTTTTTTGCTTGCAGTGCCTTCTTCTTAAATAAGGTGTTACCGCCACCTTTGAAGCATCACCCCAATGCAGCTTCGCGGCGATGGGCTTTGTATTTGCTAGTTATAATGCAAATCATAATTAGTTTTTATTATAACTAGCCTATACAAAGTGAGGACAACCTCAAAACTATATATATAAAATAAAGCTAAAAATTAACACTTTATCTATAGTTGTGAGGTCCCATCGTTTTTTTTTTCCTTTATTCAACACTTTCCTCAAAAAAATAAAAGAAACAAGTTTCCTAATTAGAAATCATTGATATAAGAGCTTTTTAAACATAAAAATAAGAAAAGACAATTTATGGTATATTTAATAACAAAAAAAAATCAGCCTCTTCTAAATTAAAACAATCTCTGCAAATAAAAATACCTAATCTATCTGTTAATGAACTATTCTTTACTGAGTTTCATTCTTTTAAGTCTCTACTAGGATCAGGAATTAGTCTTCTATTCTCTTCCACAATTTGCAAAAGACCTTGAAATTCTTCTTCATTTTGACATTTGTCATGAAAGTCTTGAACCAGCTTGATTCCTCTTTCAGCGGTATCATTGACTACTCTAATAGATGAAAGAATGTTTTTTAGTTTGTTGTAGTCATCGACCTCTTCCCATGTTGATGCTGGTTTCTTTATCCATGAGTCTGGTTTTGACCCACAGCATTGAAATAAATGCCATGAAATTGGACCTACTAGCTGATGAAGCTTTGTGTCTTCCTTTAAAATGGGGAAAACAGGTTGCCCACATACATAATTTTCTGGAACTGGATATTTGTTTAAGGATTTTGCGATCTTATCTTTTCATCATTACTTAGCGATCCAAAGAAACTCAAAGGGACCACTTCCTCCGTCAAATGCCAGTAATGATTGGCAAAAGATTTCAAAGCAGCATTTGCAACTTCCCTATCTTCCTTCTTGTAATTCACCAAATCATGATAAAACTTCAGATCATTAGCTGGACTATCTAGTGAATTAGAACATAAAAGCCAGTATTTTCCATAAATTAATGCATTAAATAGACACATTCTCTTTAATTTCTTAATCAATGATTCATCATATGATGCTTGGTGGGCAAAAGCATACCTTTTATTTGTATACAAAATCATTGCCATCCACCTGGCACGGTGCATTGCACCAGGTTTCCGCCAATGACTGTTTTCTCTGGAAACCTCTCCTAAAAGCATTAAAGTTGTTTCAGCAACTTCCTTATAGTCATCACGTGGAAAGCAGTCAGATTTTCTTAAACATTGGGTCATAAATTCTACACATTCTTCCCTTAGGCCTCTTTGATACCTTGATTTAACACCAAGAACATTGTATGTAGATTTCGTATTAATTTTCTTCCATTTAGACTCGCGAAATTCTTTGAATAACTCAAACTCAGGAGATTTACTTGGGCCAAAAATGGTTTCATACACAGCACACAAAACTCTTTCAGCCACATGATGGCGGCATGCTAACCAAATCAATTTCTTTTGCAAAAGTTCTTCAAGTAACTTACAGGAACCTTTCATCCATCCTGAATTGGATGCAGTGGTATCAAATGATACTCCAAAGACATTTTGCTTCAAGTTCCATTTTTCAATACTTTGAAATACAGAAGTGGCTTGAGACAATCCAGTGGAATCATCTATTATAGAAACTGATAAAAGTTTTTCTACATTGGGTATCCTGTAACAAGTATTGCAAGGCGGTCTTCTTGTTCTGAACATGATTTAGTAAGCAGCTTGCTATCCCAATGTACTAGGCAGTGATCAGGAGGAGTAAAATCCTTGATGCAAGTTTCATATTTTCGTTTTCTTGTCTTTCGAGCAGCTCTTGCAGATGTGGTCCTGGAGAGAGACAGTTTTTCAATATCCTTGCCACACCTAATGGCTACTGCAGCAGCAAAAACAGTCCGTTGTCCAATAGAGAGATTAAGTCTGTCTGCAGTGGAGGAAACCAATGGCGAGGCAAGAATATTTTTGGGGCTGGAAGCATTTGAAGGTCCTGCTGTAGGTTCTGTCGGAAACTCTTCATAGCTGTCTGTCTCAGAACTGGTCGTGCTAGAAAGAAGGGTCTCTGATGTTCTGGCTGTAGCACTCACTTGCTTCACTGATTTATGTTTCTCTTTGCGTTTTCTTCTCTTTCTCTAATCTAATGTACTTGCGCTGTACTTTTGATGCATAATCTGCATCTAGCAAACCTAAACATGTTTCTCGTTTTGTTCTTTGATCTTCTAAGAATGAAATATCATATGCTTTCTGAGGCTCAGTTCTCATGCGGTCTTTTTGGATTAATTCAACGGCATTTTGAGAAGAGATGTCAAAAAGGGAATCCATAATTTTCATGAAATTAGAGAGTTCATTTTCAAAGCTTGCTCTTTTTTGTGCTTGATTAAATTATTATGCATTTCTTCTAGATTTAACAGCATCTTCCTGCCTTTAGGGCTTTTACTAATATCTATAGTAAGAATGCATGCTTTTTGCCATATTATTAGTAGCTTCTGTAGAACTTCATTAACAGTAGAATCTTTTGTAACTTTTGGACCCTTATACTGCATTCTCCGTAAATAAATAAAATGGCTTAGAACATCTTTATTGGATGGTAAAACAATTTTAGATGAACTCATAATCAGCCTGCAAGCGACCAAGAATAAAGTCATGCTGTTTTGTAGCTGTTTGACTCATTTTTTATTTATTTTTTTCAAATAAAGCAGTCTGAAAAGAAACAATAAGAGTAAAAACAATGCTTGTTTATTAAAATTCAATGTAAAAAAGGATTTTTAAATTTGGATTATACTCACAATATACTCATAAATAATGTAACTTAAGCACCTTATTTATATTAATACAATAAGGTGCTCTTGGACAAAAGAAAATGAAAATTTTCAAAATTACGTAAATTTCTATCTTAATGAACGTTTCTAATAGAACGTTTGATTCTAAATCATTTTTATTCTATAACATTTTTCGATAAAGTTGATAGTTTTTTAGATATATGGGGTTTTTAGGAAAAGGGGATGGGCAAAATTTCAAGGGGAGTGGGGGGATTCAAAATTTGTTGGATTAGAAAATGCTTGTTAAATTCGTGTTTAGGACATCATTTGGCACAACATTAGACTCCTGGACCTTGACTTTTTGAAAATGACCCAAAAATGGTACACCCTAGTCCTAATATATATTCTACATCTTCAGCCGCCAAACGTCTAAATGGCACTACTACCCAATAATCATCTACATCACCGTCATCTGACCCGAATCCGAAGGACAGACTCGTCCTGACTTCACGCTCATCGCGGTTCTGAAGAGCAAACTCTACAATACGCTGTACAACCCGGCGTAGCCCGCGCTCAATTCCATTGCTATACATGGCTCTAGGGTCGACCCTGACTCTATACCGATTTCTAGTCAAGGCTGGGGTGGGGGCTGCGGAGCGCACCAACTCAAACGTTATATCATCCTCAACAGAACGGGGGGCGACTGTGGCGGATGAATTAGGGGATATATTAGCGGAAGGTGCTGCTGGGGGGATTGTTGCGTAAGAGGTTGAGGGTTGGGGATCTATTACTGGTGCAACAGGCGCGTATTTCGGTCGCTTTATACCTGACGTGGGGTTTCTCTTCATCATACCTCCGCTTTGGACGTGCTACCGGTATCGCTGGTGAGGGTTCGTTGGCAGGGGAGGAGATCACAACTACACTGTCGTCGATGTCATCCGTAATGTCAATGATGGGGTGCTGTACCTCATCGTCATTCACGGTTCTGTGGGAGAAGAAAACAAAATATAAGGAACAGCACTCAAAATTTGTAATATTTTGTAAATGATCCACTTAGGAGTGTGACGTGTTAGAAATGGACTCTGTAGAAAAATTCAGATTCACGAGTCCATCCACATGTATTATATCTGACCTACAGGATGTGGTAAAACTGTGTTTATGCTTAAATCATTAAAGAAAAGGGAGAGATGTTCTCGAAATTTGTGCATAAAGTTATATGGTGCTATTCGACGTATCAATCAGTGTTCAACGAGTACCAAGATGATATTTTGTTCCACAAAGGCGTATATGACGTTAATTCGTTAAAGGGAAATGAACATACAGTCATTGTAATTGACGATCTCATGTTGGAGATGGATAAAACGTTTGCCGAGACATTTACAGTATTCTCCCACCATCTTAACATAAGCGTGTTCTTCATCAATCAGAATCTATTTTTCAAAAATAGATACATGCGCGATGTCTCGTTAAATACGCAATATCTAGTGTTATTCGCACAACGTAGAGATGTATCACAAGTTGGGGTATTAGCCAATCAAATGATCCCGAATCAGCGTAAGGAGTTTTTGGAAGTTTATAAAGAAGCTACAAGCACGCGTTACGGATATTTGCTTTGCGACCTTTATCCGCGAAACACGTTTAGAGTGCTTCTACGAACGAATATATTTCCAAACGAGCCTGAAACGGTGTATATTCCAGAATGACAGAGACTAAAGAAATACCGTGAATTAATAAAAATCTATCATCGACTGCCCCGGGCAATGCAGCAGATGTTTATTAAAAATATCGACGCCCGACTTTTTAAAATGCATCTGTGAAATCTGTCTTAACGTTATAAATTGCAATGTATCAATGAAACCCCCTCAGAAGGCTCGCCTACGCCGTTACAAGAACATAGTACGTGCACTCGCTCGTAAAAGTCAAACTGTAGCGAAGAAAAAACGAATTATTGTACAAAGAGGAGGGTCATTTCTCCCCATCTTATTTTTAGTTTTGGGTCCTTTACTGACTAGATTAATATAATGAAGAAAGTGGTAGTGATTCCCCACGAGGTGTACGCTTCACTGCAAAGGAATCCAGACACTGTTCTAGATCTCCGTAAAAGCAGACTTAAAAGAATGGAAAGCGAATTGCTAGCCCTATTAAAACAGTGAAAAAACACCTGATGAGAAAAGAATCTTATACCAAGAAGCTCTGCAGAAATTTCTTCACGAGTACGAAATTATAAGAACCCTACAGAGATTCCTGTGGTTATTAGGCACAGCACGGGGGACGATGGACATGGCGACATAGGATCTGTGCCCGACGATACAGCTGACCAACCAAAAATTAAGGGATTAGCCACACAACATATCGAGCATGTATTAAAAAGCACCCTCCCACATACATTGAGGAGTAAAGGCTTAAGTCTTTATAATCTATTGAATGAGGATCCAGCCATACAATGGACCGATACAGGCGAGATCATTGTGGAAGGATCAAAGGTACAGGGATCGAATATCGTAGACATTGTCCATGATCTGGTGAGAAAGTGGGATAGGCCGTCACCATCAGGATGGAAGCATATTAAAGCAAGACTACAACAAAAAAAATGTCCTAAAACGTTGATAGGAAAATCTGAACAGGTTAAAAGACTTGGAACATGCAACGCATGTGGCACAATTGAAGACGCCGTCACCCCCGGCGGTAACACTTTGAAGAGGAGAAAGAAGAGGTTAAACAACGGTCAACCCTACCCACGTGCCTCTAAAATACGCAAATGGCTAACGTATTAACTAAACGCTATTATGATTTCTAACCCATCCTCTTAGGGCGGCGTTGTTAGACTGTACAGAAGTGTTTACGGAGTAGGAAAAAAGATGTTGAAAGATTTTTTGAGGGAGCAGGACGCTTATACGCTTCATAAGCCTGTGAGAAAAGGTTTAAAACAGCCAAGACAACTGCTTCCTCGATTGATTCTATTTGGCAAGCAGATTTAACAGACATGCAAAGATATTCTCTGTATAACGATGGTTACCGCTACATTCTATTCATAATAGACGTATTCTCTAGATATCTGTGGCTAGTTCCTCTGAAAAAATAAATCACCTGAAACAGTTGCTAAAGCCACCAAAACGCTAATGTTAAAAGAAAACAGGGTTCCTGGCTATTTTTGTACGGATATGGGAAGGAATTTATAGGCCGTGCTTTTCAGAACATGTTGACAGAGTTTAATATCAGCTATTACACAACCAATTCTATACATAAGGCTTCTTTAGCTGAAACAGTTCAGCGCACCATAAGGAACGCTTGCACCGTTATTTACACATAAAAACACATACAGATTTCTAGACATTCTGGAATCATTGGTATCATCCTACAACCGCTCACACCATCGCACGATTGGGACAACACCTAACGAAGTTTTAGAAAAGGTACGCTCCCGAGAAGAGATGGATCACCACCACCACCACACTCGGCGCGCTTCAAAATCAATGATTATGTAAGGCTGTCGCGTTCGGGGAATAAATTCGCAAAGGGTTTTGAGCAAGGATGGACACGCGAGATTTTTAAAGTTAGGGCTATGAGACCTAAAGGTGAGATAATGATGTATTACATTGAAGATTTGAATGGGGAAGAAATCTCAGGAGGCTTTTACCGCGAGGAATTGCAGAAAGTTGCGTTTAATTTAGGAAAAAATGTTGTTTAAAATGAGAAAATTTTAGGAAGCAAAGGTTCAGGAAAGAGAGAAATGTACCTGGTGAAATGGCTAGGGTACCCAGAAAGCTTCAACACCTATATAAAAGTTGATGCAATAATGAAGCTTAAATAGTATGCAAATGGCTCCTAACCATTTCTACGTCACACTCCCGTCCTCCTCGTCCCTGTCTGTACACCCTAACGACACACTAGCCAACTTTGTAACAGAACTCCACGGGCACATTGACTTGGGTCGTGATTCGTATGAGGTGGGGATATGCGAAATTCAGCTGGACACCATCTTTTTAAATATTGAACATAAAGAACCGTTTTTACGATTCTTAGAGACATTGACAGACGGTGTGAAAAAGCTGGGTTAGCTATGGATGAAACTATACGTATCGCTCGGACTAAGGTTGCACGGTATTACAGTACAGAAGTAAGACTAGGACCGGGTCAATATGGTTCGGTCGAGGATGTTATGAGAGACTTAAACGTAAGTTTAAGAAACTCAAACGTTACGAATGATTTAGTATACGAAATCGTAAACAAAGGAAACCCTGGACATACACTAATCCTAAAATCAAAAGACTAACAGACGTATTAAAGACCGTAGAATGTTTCAAAATTCTAACCAATGGCCGATATAGCGCAGCCTTCCAAAGAGACACATTTCACGAGACACAGCATGACTTGTCTTAATGTATCAATTGAAGATGGAGAAATTGGCTGAAAGGTCCCCAGACATGTGCTATATTTACAGTAATATAGTGGAGCACCAGTTTGTTGGGGATACCCACGGCACGCCCTGCTGCGCATTGCTCACATCCCCAACCATAGAGGAAGGAGTTTGAGTATTACATATGACAGACCCCATTATGTGAATGTCGCAACTAATTTAATAACCAATATCTCAATATATATAAGAACGATTGAGGGTGAAAACTTCCCATTCGGTAAGGGAGCTTAACAGTTGAAGCTACACTTTCGACGCACTGAGTTATAATGGATAGAAAGCCTTTCACCGTCTATCGAGGGGTGAGATACCAGGAGGTAGTGGACTTGGGTCCATTTTTTCATCCATACTACGTACGGCTGTTCCTTTGCTGAAGAGGGGGGCCAGATACCTCGGAAGGAAAGCGCTACAATCAGGTATTAACACTGCAGAAGACATATTGGCCAGAGCTAAACATAAAGAAGCTCTAAAAAAACATTTAAAGCGTACACGGGACGAAATCATCAAAGATGCAAAGAGAAAAATGCGTGGTGGCGGGAAGAAGAGGGCTGCCCGGAAGAAGGGGTCACGTGGTATTAAACGTAAAAGGATATCAAAAAAGAAGTGCTGTAAGCGAATGAAACCTATGGTTGACCACTTTTTTGACTGATATAAGCTAAGGACGTTGATCTCATGAATCATAGTTTGTTTACTACTTGTCGAGAGAGGAGGCACTATTTCTAACGCCATGGCACGCTTCATCCACCCATGTAGTTCCCAATGCTGTAAATCGGAGCTGTCCCTTTTTGAGCTGCATCCAACTCAAGTTTCTATTGAGCACAGTGATTTTATTACAATTAACCCTTTAAACACAATTAGTTCCCCGAGTGCACCTATAGAATTTGTGATACCCAGCTCAGGCCCTTACTTTTTTATCCAAGCTGTGTGCACATGTACGTTAAGCTACGTATAGCCCATTCTGATGGAACGGTCTGCGATGACAAATATGCTGTATACCCTGAAACAAACTTTCTGCACTCCATATTCATCCAGTGTGACGTATATTTAAATCAGACCAACATATCGGCAGGCACGGGATACTATCATCTACGAGCCTATCTGGAAAATGTTCTCAACTTTTCCAAAGAAGCGAAGGCTACCTTTTTAAGTGCCGAGGGATATTATGAAACTAAAGATGAAAGTAGTATAAAGGACAAATTTAAAAATTCTAAAAAGAAAATATACGAGTGTTTTGAACGGCTGCACACAGATTTCACTTTCCAGGAGAAGTTGCTTGTCAACGGGGTGGATATGAAAATAAAGCTCACCCGCACGAGTCCTGAGATCTGCTTAAATCTGGATGCTGATCAAGAAGAGGGTGCAAACCCCGTTGTGGTTCACATTATGGACACATACCTCCGCGTAGGGCGAGTGAAATTAAGTTCACCAAAACAACTAGAAATTGAGAAAAATTTACTAAACGCTAAAGTGAAATATCCTATTAACAGAGTACAAATCAAACTATATACGGTACCTGCAGGGTTGGCATCGAAGCAGATAGAAAACATTGCCCTGGGAAATCTTCCTAAAAGGATATTAATCGGAATGCAGGACCATGCTTCGGTGAATGGAAAATATAAAAAGAGTGCCTTTAAATTCGAGAATCAGACGCTGTGTTACCTCTTTGTGCCAGAGCCTATAGTAATCTGACCCATATTGCAGGTGATTGTGATGAGCTTGGTAATGGGGTAACGCAGGAAGAATTCATTGATCAATTTAACCTTTATCCGTTTGACATTACACCTGACTTATCTGCTAGCGTAAATACGCATTTAAGCCCACAGCAGAGCGGAAACATCTCAGTGAGACTGGAATTCACCAAGCCTATAGACGCGCCTATTAGTGTACTAGTATATCTCGAATCGCAAGCCCTAATAGAAGTAGATAGATTTAGGAGCGTTATCACTGACTTTTAAAATGGATGCTAATACACTTCAGAAAGTAATGAATAGTGAACGAGTCACACGTTCCAAATTTATCGGTGTGTTTGCGAAGAATGAAACATTGAGTTTGCCAAGTACGCGAGAATGCGGTAGTCTTATTGTGAACACAGATGTCATCGGTAATGAAGGGATTCATTGGATCGCTGTCTATTTTAAAATAGACAGCGCCTGTACTATTTTGATTCACTCGGTACTACCCTGGAGTGACCCTATTATTGTAAAATTTCTCGCTCAGTTACATATTCCCGAAGTTGTATGGAACCCGTTTCGTATACAAGGATATTTTAGTAATACTTGCGGAATGTACTGCGTCTCATTTCTCATGCATGTCATGTGATAAAGAATTTATAAATTTTTAAAATTTATTTTACCTGTGTCACACTCGCCGAAACGATGAAATGGTATGCAGACAGATAAAAATCCGTTTTCCAATTGTACGTACTCGTTGTATAGTATAATGTTTTTGTTTGTGTGTGTATATTTGTAACGGTATATTCTGTAGTTTAAGATGGTTATTGTACTGATTTCTTTCATTTAATAAATTTATGAAAATATATAGTCTTCTTACCCCAAAAAGATCGAAAAACACTTACATTATTTCGGTGTGACATTCATTATGCTGATCCGTATTCCTGACACGAGATTCTTCAAAAGATTGTATAACACGTGTCAAATCCTCATCGGACCTTAAAGGAGAAAGAATAATGTTCATATTGATTCTTTTTTAATAAAAACATAGAGTATACAGACAGACCCCATTATGTGAAGATATCTTTGGTTCGAAACTCATTTAAGAGGTAAATCCGAATAACATTTAAAACACGCAAAAGATTGCCATAAAAATTTCGGTTTTAGCATAATGGTATCTAAATGAAGTATTTGACGAGATACTACAACCCTCCATATATATAAAATCATGTTTTTGTGAATAAATTATAGACACTTACATTTCTATGTAGTAGTCCCTTGCGTCGGATTGTAAGAGCGTCACTGCAAATATCTTCAACGGTTTGCGTTGGAAATAATCATCACGGTTAATCGCGTTAAAAAGATAATTGCAGTCAATGCTGCAGTCACCTTCATACAAATCCGGAAAAGTGTAAAGTTCGTGGTCCATGGTGGAGGGAATGCACTGGCAGAGGGAATGGTTATTCACTGACGCGAAAATAGCTACTGTTACTCCCAACTGAAAAATATTTCCTTTTATATGCACAATCGCCAAGCTCCGCCCCAAGAGATTAAGGCCAGATGTTCGTAGTGATTGGTTGCCGGTGGAGCTATGATAAGTTTGTGTACCAATCGTAACACCGCTATAACGAGTCCGGACGAGTAATGGCATCTTTATATTTTCTCCAATAGATTTAATGCTCGTATTACCCCTTGCTGTCTTTACCATGTCAATATTTTTTCCCCACTATTCCCGGATCATTAGTCACTAATGCAATCGAGAGGATTTTATAATAAAGAAATTATAAATATATCCATTCCTTTAATTATATTTTTAA
The DNA here is from genome assembly GCA_023014485.1 of Bathynomus jamesi. NCBI lineage: Eukaryota > Metazoa > Arthropoda > Malacostraca > Isopoda > Cirolanidae > Bathynomus > Bathynomus jamesi. The sequence continues at coordinate 326,585 of JAJOZX010002735.1, forward strand.
AAAAGAAAAGAGCATTCGGTTTCCACGTTAAACTGTGGGTCTAAGGCGGAGTGAAAACCTTAACCGTTGTTACAATTCGGGGAAGAGCTAGTTGTTGTTATTACTAAAGAGAAAAATCGTGCATTAGCATGTTTTGCGGTCATACTACCCCATGATCAAATGATCCTGTTATGTTGAAATTATGATGAGCAACGACTCCCTGACGAGATGTATTTCTTGAACTGATCCACAAAGCAGATGTTCACATCTTCTGAAGACTGCATGTTCCACATTTTATAATAAAGAAATTATAAATATATCCATTCCTTTAATTATATTTTAAAAAAAGAAAAGAGCATTCGGTTTCCACGTTAAACTGTGGGTCTAAGGTGGAGTGAAAACCTTATCCGTTGTTACAATTCAGGGAAGAGCTAGTTGTTATTATTACTAAAGAGAAAATTCGTGCATTAGCATGTTTTGCGGTCATACTACCCCCGGATCAAATGATCTTGTTATTTTAAATCTGTACCACCCTATATATAATATATATATATATATATATATATATCTATATATATTTCCATTCCTTTTTTATTTTAAAAGATGAACAAAACTCACTCTCTCTTTCTTTATATATATATATAATTGTTAGTACTTTCAGGTTTGCCCACCTCATGCACTCTACCCTTTTGCTGATTATTATTTAATATAATTGTGTGTATATCTTTCAATAACAGAGATGTTATCTAAGAATATGACACCATACAAATTACGTGTAAATAAAAATATAAAACATTTTCTTCGCTTCGAGAATGTATTTCATTGTAGAAGTAATAACAACAGCAAAATTAAGATTTGGAGTGAAGCGAGGTTTATCCCGAGTAGACTGGAACGGGCAACTCGCGGTCATTTTGTTCCTTCAAAAAAGGCCTCTGGGCAAACGATTCGAGTCGGGAATCCTTTCCTTGTGTGTGTTTGTGTGCACGAGTTGTTCATCGTTTATTATTTATATATATATATATATATATATATATATATACAAGCACAGATGGGGTGAGAAGTTTGGGGGGAATGAGGGAAGAGGGGGGACGACCGTGTGTTTTGAATTGTCGTTTATTTCAACTTTCTTCGTAAGGTTTCTTTTCTTTTAATTGTTTAGTGATTTTTTAATGTTTTAATTCACTTTAAGGTGAAAATCCGTTTATATATATATATATATATATAAGGAATGACAAAATTAAATAGACACGGTTATGATGATTTTATATATATATATATATATATATATATATATATATATATATAGGTAAGGAGAACGTTGTTCATTTGTGTGTGTTTCGTCTGAACTAATATTTTGACGTTCGCGAAGGGTGAGAAGTTTGGGGGGAATGAGGGAGGAGGGGGGACGACCGTGTGTTTTGAGTTGACCCAGATTCTCGGAAATCCTTTCCCACTGTTATTCAATTGTGATATTTATAATAAAGTGATTTATTGTGTAAAGAGCATGTGTTTAAATTATTTATTTAATAAACAGAATTTCTTTTAATTGTTGGAATTAAGAAGATTCATCTGTATTGATTAACTACCATCATATAAATATATTGTGGTATTTTGATTAATATATAGTTTAATTTCATAAATATTGCTATCTGGCAACTCAGTCTTCGATTAGAATTAATTAAATATATAGCACAAACTGGCAACTCCGCCTTCTATTGGAATTAAATACATGGCGCTATCTGGCAACTCAGCCGGATTAGAGGTCTATAAAAGAGCGAGAGGCTGACGACGGAGTCATACAAGCTCGGCTCCAAGCCGAGCAAGGATCTCTGGTCCTTTCTCTTTCTGGCCTTTTGGGAAAACCCCTTAGAGGCCTCTTAGGTTAGGTATACGAAAATAGCTTGGGGGAGAACTCCGCCTCCAAGTTGTATGCCCTTGCAATCGGCAACAAAGGCCGATACTCTCTCTTTCTCTCTCCCCCTTCAGGTGTACCCCTCTCCCCTTGGCTCCTTCTAAGCCAACTGGCTGATTAGGAGCCTATAAGACAACACCTACTCGGCTGAAGTCTTAATATGCACTTGGCTCCTGCCAGGTGAACACCTCTCCTCCTTTCTCTTGGGGGATAACGCCGCCTCCAAGTTTCCTTGTTGCACCTGCAGCACCCCCACCCCTTTTTTGCAACGTCATACCCCCCCTTTGCAACATTGCAACATTACGTAATAAATTGCAACATTCCTGCACTCTACCCTTTTGCGGCGATACTACTCAGCCTCCACATTCATTTCCTCACATATGTCCCTAGCTACGACTTGTGCTGCAACAAAACCTGTGTTTCTGTAGCTGGTGAGTGAGTCTTTTGTTTTTGTGAGGAGGTTGACTGCCACATCAAACTGCATTGTAGGAGACTGCAGAAGTGTGCTCACATGGTTAACTGCATGAAGAATGTCATACCATACTGCTGTGCAAATCTGAAAGCGATAAGACCCTACCTCCTCTGCAAGTGCTTGTGCTTCAGTCCTGGCTATGGCATCTGTGGCATTGTTTCTGACTTCCAACAGGGCCTCTCTGATGTTGTGGCTCTGGTATCGCACAGCCTCAAGGCTCTTAAGCCGGCTTTCCCACCTGGTTTCACTCCAAGACTTAAGTGTTATGTTCACGTGCTTCTTTAGGATTGTCCATCTCTGTGTAGCTGCTGCAAAAAGGTTGTCCAATTTTTGTACGTTGCCAAAGAAGCTGATGGCATTTGTGGAAGCTTTAGCTGCATCAGCCACTACAAGATTCAGAGTGTGAGCCTCACATGGAAAATCTCTTAATAATTAGTAAATTAGTGAAATAATGTTTTACAATACTAGAAAAATTAAGCATTTAGGATAGTATAAGCATATAGTAAGAATAAAGTTAAATAATATAGAAAAAAGATCTCACAATAGTTATTTACACATGACCACCAAAACGTTTCGTTTGTCTCCGTTTTATCACATTTGTCTCATACAAAAACTTTAATTAATACGACAATAATAATAATAAGGATAATAATAATATTAATAATAACTTCAGCTATATTCCTATTCTTGCCCACTGAGGTATGACCTGGGAGCCTGTCTAGGGGCCCCCTAGTAGCAGCGGGGCCCTAAGCGGCCGGTTAGTCTGCTTATGCCAGGAAACGGCCCTGTATACTACATAATATTTATGTACCTAAAGTCACAGTGACCTGTCACTAATCCGTTGGTCAGCTGAATAGTATTAATCAAAGACTGCTGCCTGACTTGTCACCTGTCTGAGTAATATTTATCAAAGTATGCAGCCACATACGGTCACCTGTCAGGTCATGGTCCTCACCTGAAAAATATCCACCCCGAGCGCACCCACCTGAAGAATCTCCACCCCAACGCTACTGGGGGTTGAAAATTCCAGAACAAAACAAATCAGGATTCCCTAAGGCCTCACGAAAGTCACGAGGTCTTTCCACTTTTCAGCTGGCCTCGAGGCCAAGGCCACTTTTGAAGTCCCGAGGCCGGCCTTGAGGCCAAGGCCACGAGGCCGAGGCCAGGCAGGGCCGCCGAGAGGGAGGAGAAGCCGGGATAAATTCCAGGGGCCTGGACCTCTAGGGGTCCGGAAAGAGGGGGGATAAAATCTAAAAATATTAATAAAGCAATTGATTAAATAACAGAGGAAATATAATTAATGAACATACATTTTATAGAGATTACCAGAGTCAAACTGAAACAGATAAAATATTATCTGCGGTCCACCAACGCCCAAGACCGACTGACAGATCTGGGAACCATTGTAATTGAAAGCCAGTTAGCCCGTACTTTAAATTTCATCAGAATCATTTACCACTTTGCTAGAGAGAAGGCAAAGAAAGTACACTCCTAATTATGAAAATCTTGCAGTAAACAATTGTCTTGCCTGCATGGACTGGTACTGCATTTGTAAATTGTATGGTGATAGAATTAATATAATTGATTCGAAAAATAAAATGGTCATTTTCTTCCGAGTTGTTTATTCATACTGTATGTTTTGAATAGTGACTTGGACATACAATCAGTTTGCTTGTTATGTACACAAAAAACATTCATAATAAAATACTACTGCGTAAACAGGAGGGCCCATATACCATATAGATTTAACTCAAGGTTATATATATTACTGATTATATATTGTTATTTCTCTGTCAATCCGTAGGGGAATAATTATAAAACCTTTTACAAAAATAATATATTCATCACAAAACTTCTAAACCAATTACAATGCAAATGAAATTTTTGACAGTAAAGAAAATTTGTCGAAGAATAAAGATTTGATATTGAGACAGTTAAATAAAATGCACAAGCAATTTAAATATGACTGTTAGCCAATTTTAGCATGGAATCAATTACAATGAAAAAGAGAGACCCTTGATATTACAGTGGCGGCTCGTGACTTTCAGTTATGGGGGTGCTGCCTCAGAAATTGCGAACAATTGTGTCGATTATATATATATACAGGGTGTCCCAGGAGGAAATGTCAAGAATGCACCATTTCACTCTTTGGGCATTTCTAAGTAGAAAGTATTATATCGATATGGGTCTGATTCCCAACCGTTACCGAGATACAGGCCTCTACATTTGGGTAATTAAAACAATAAAAAGACGATCTTAGATACTATTTAATGACACTTGTGGTTTACAAAAAGTACAAACATACAATACACTATTGCACTTATTGCAGAATGATTTCAAAGTGACCCCCTCCTTCTTCAATGCACGCGGCGAGCCTCCGATCCATCGAGTCTTGCCAAGGAAAACGCGGAAGTTCATTTCTGAGGTTTATGAACGCATCCTGTATACGTGCAACCAACTGCTCCCTAGTTTCGGGCTTACCCCGCTGATAAACGTTACTCTTCAAGAACCCCCAGACAAAAAATCTAGCGGAGATAAGTCAGGCGAACGAGGGGGCCATGCCATAGGTCCTCCACGTCCAATCCACCTTCCCGGAAACCGTTGATTTAAGTATGTAGTAACCTCCCTGCCGTAGTGAGGTGGTGCTCCATCATGTTGCATCCACATCCGTTGTCTGAATGCAAGAGGTACATCATCAAATAAAAGGGGAAGGACGTGTTCTAAAAAATTTCTGTATTGTACAGATCAGTGATGTAGGTCTCGAGATCGGTCTCGGTCTCGAGACCGATCTCGAGACCCAATTTGCAGATCTCGATCTCGGTCTCCGCTATTTAGATCTCGGTCTCGACAGACGCGGTCTCGGTTTTTCTCCCCGAGACCTTTCGAGACCTCTCGAGACCGTAATGAAAAATACATGTTATTGGCATACTCATGATGGTGGCTTGGTTGAACAGACACAATTCAGAATGTTTATGAAAGTTTGTAAAAGTAAGGGACTCAAGGTATTCACTAATCAGTCACCCTGTTGAGTTGCCACGTTCGTCTTGCGGGGGTGTGGGTCTGGATTTTTTAGGTGAGCGCTACAAAAAAATTTGCCCCCCCGCCCCCGTCAGATTAATTTTATTGAAAATGGAAACACTAAATAAAGAATTATATATATTATATATATAAGTATAAATGAAAGGCCACTTAGTGTCGCCAAACATTGAAGTACGAACTGATAAAGATATTAAAGTAGAACTTAAAGAGGAAATAAAAGGTGTTATAATTTCATTATAAATTTTTAAAATTATCACAGAATTCATTATACCGGTATATTTTTTATCATTAAAATTCATTATAGATCTCTTTGGGCTGAGTGGATGTTGAATTAATGTCATATATATATATATATATAATATATATATATATATATATATATATAATATATATATATATATATATATATATATATATTATTTAGACCTTATGCTAATTGCCATGCCTCCGTTTATAGTACCGATATGTCAATTTATTTTTCATAGAAATGGTGTTGGAAAAATGCTAGACAGGAAACTCAAGCACGGAGAATGAGCAGATACAGAGAGAGAGCGCTCATTCTCACAGCAGCGATGACGAAATAAAACAGAGTCAAACCAAAGTTCCGTTCCGAGACTAATGGCAAAATATCAAAGCTATCGGTCCAAGCAGAAGAACGTTGAAACTGGGAAGATTTTGAACCGCAGGGAACAGTTGCGGCGGTACCTCTTAGAGATCGATGAATCTCATATTTTAGACAACTGCTCTCCAGTAAAGTTTTGGCACCAGAAAAGGGATAAATTCCCATCACTGGCCAATATTGCCATGACTGTTTTAACAGGCCTGCCTCTAGTGCTCCAATTGAGCGTGTATTTAGCCATGGAGGCATAATAATGAGGCCCCACAGAAGTCGAACTTCAGCAGATCTTCTGAACATGCTGATGTTCCTTAAGTGTAATGAGCACCTATCGTAAAGTAAATAAATAAAAAGTACGTATATATATATATATTCATTTGTTAATTTATAGGCTACACTTTTTGCATTCAACACACTACATCTGAGAAAGTAGTTATTAGTTTATTAATATACTTAACATAGTCTAATTTCCATAGTAGTGTAAAACAAATTGAAAGGGCATGAGCTTGGTCTCGATCTCGATCTCGGTCTCGAATTTTAAGGGTCTCGATCTCGGAAGGTAGATCTCGATCTCGAACCTTTGATCTCGGTCTCGATCTTGGTCTCACAGGATCAGGTCTCGGTCTCAGTCTCGGACTTGGTGGTCTCGACTACATCACTGGTACAGATGTTAGGCGGCCCTCAATGAAATGTGGCCCAATGAGGTAGTTTTGTAGCAATCCGCACCAAACGTTAACAGAAAATGTGTTCTGAAAGTTACTTTCAACTACAGCATGGGGATTGTCGTGAGCCCAGGTGTGCGAATTTCGAGTGTTGTTAATTCCATTCCGTGTGAACATTGCTTCATCTGTGAAAAGGATGTTATTCAATGATTGCCGATTAGTTTGTAACCAATTACAAAATTGCAAGCGTTGTTCATAATCTGCTGGTGAAAGATGTTGCACCCTTTGGAGATGGTATGGATACAAGCCATCGCCATGTAGAATTCTCCATACCTGCATGCGTGGAACCCCAGTTGTCAATGATATTCGCTGGACACTCGTACCTGGACTCCGCTGCACTGCGTCCAACACTTCTTCATCTCTTCGTATTTGCTGACGCTCACTCCTTGGCTTAGGTAATGAACCTGTCTCTCTTAAAGATCGAAACGTATTTTGTATTGTACGGCGATCTGGTGTGCGACGATTTGGATAACGTCGCTGATATTCTGTAACGGCTGCGACAGCATTTCCATTGCAAAACCCATACACAAATAGCATGTCTGCGTATTCTTCTTTCGAGAAAACTGCCGGCATGGCTTGAAAAGTTGCTTGAGCACTGCACCTCTACGTTTCCAGAGTACACAACACACCCTGAAAAGAAACGTGACTCAGTGAGCAGGTGTTATGACGTACCTAAATAAATAATGTGAGGATCTGCACTGTTGCCAATGTATCATTAAATGTCAATGAATATTATCTAAGATCGGCTTTTTATTATGTTTGTTACCCAAAATTCCAGAACAAAACAAATCAGGATTCCCTAAGGCCTCACGAAAGTCACGAGTTCTTTCCACTTTTCAGCTGGCCTCGAGGCCAAGGCTACTTTTGAAGTCCCGAGGCCGGCCTTGAGGCCAAGGCCACGAGGCCGAGGCCAGGCAGGGCCGCCGAGAGGGAGGAGAAGCCGGGATAAATTCCAGGGGCCTGGACCTCTAGGGGTCCGGAAAGAGGGGGGATAAAATCTAAAAATATTAATAAAGCAATTGATTAAATAACAGAGAGGAAATATAATTAATGAACATACATTTTATAGAGATTACCATAGTCAAACTGAAACAGATAAAATATTATCTGCGGTCCACCAACGCCCAAGACCGACTGACAGATCTGGGAACCATTGTAATTGAAAGCCAGTTAGCCCGTACTTTACATTTCATCAGAATCATTTACCACTTTGCTAGAGAGAAGGTAAAGAAAGTACACTTCTAATTATGAAAATCTTGCAGTAAACAATTGTCTTGCCTGCATGGACTGGTACTGCATTTGTAAATTGTATGGTGATAGAATTAATATAATTGATTCGAAAAATAAAATGGTCATTTTCTTCCGAGTTGTTTATTCATAATGTATGTTTTCAATAGTGACTTGGACATATAATCAGTTTGCTTGTTATGTACACAAAAAACATTCATAATAAAATACTACTGAGTAAACAGGAGGGCCCATATACCAATCCTTCCCCGGGGCCCGGGGCAGCTCTCGGCGGCCCTGAGGCCAGGCCTCAGCCCCATGTTTGATATATATTGTAATATGACGCGGTTTATTACTTTTATTTTAGCATGTTTTCCTTTAAATCACTCATATAGATTTAACTCAAGGTTATATACACCCCATAAAGAATTAAAAAAATAACTAACCCGATTATCCAAGCTATCCATGAGTCCTGCCATTTATCATGTAAGCTATGGAATTCTTGGTACCAAAACGTCTGTTTGTAGCTCCACTTAACTCAGACATTACTGTATTATTTCTAATCAACTTGAGGTGACGTGTGTGTATATATATGTATATAGTCTAAAGTCACTAAAAGGGAAATATCACTAAATCTAAGCTGAATGGCAACACGAAGGGATAAACGGACCAACGCGGCTGTTTATTGTTTTGGGCTAGCCTAGAGATGCTCTTTCCTATCTGACCTAATCGTTGGTGCTAAGTGCTTATTTGGTGGTGTTTCTAAGGTGACAAATGGGGTAGAAAGTTGTCAGTACTTAAGTATAGTTAGGGGTAATGTCTATAGCTTCTAAATTAGTAAAGTAAGAGAGAGTTAGGTAGGCTGTTTGTGGGACGCAGGAATCTATGGTAGGCCCCAAAGGGAATATCTAATTCAACGCACCGGTAAGTGCCTTTGTTTGTTGTTTAGGAACCTAATAACCTAACGGGGTGTCTAACCCCAAGTTATCATATTTGGCGACGAGGATGGGATTCAAATTAGGCATTGGATTCAATTAGGCTCATGGGATTCAATTAGGCTCATGGGACTCAATTGGGTTCATTGGATAAAATTTGGTTCATTGGATAAAATTTGGTTCATTGGATTTAATTTGGCTCAGTGGATTTTATTTGGCTTATTGGTGTAGTGAATACTCTTATTTTAGTTTCAAGATAAATGTTAATTTTACCGTCTTGAATTTCGGAATAGCTATAAATTCATTTTAAATTAGTTACCCATCATAATTCAATTGTAAACCACATTAATACTAATTTTATGTATACTATATTATTTTATTGTATGTAAACATAATTAATTATATATCACAATTGTCAGTTAATTATTTATATTCAAATATTATTTTAATCTAATACCATGTCCATTTTGCAAATAAATAATAGAAATCCAAGGGTTATATTTTCCACCTTTGGTACTGTCGCAGTTTCGCCTAACGGACTCAATACGGCTAGTGAGATAATCACTGGTTGGCACTTAACCAGCGGCAGTGCTTATGGCTACATCATCCAGGTTAACCTATACCGGATAGATGCGCTACGGTCCCAAGCCGTAGCTTGCCTAGGCCAACGACGACGACGTAAACCAACAATTGGTGACTCCGGAGTTGGATTCCCCTTTTACCCGAATGACTAGGACTAGACTGTAATGTCGTTCGTGCCCATCCCCCCTTCACCCGAACGACTAGGACTAGACTGTAACGTCGTTCGTGCCCATCACCCCCTTCACCCGAGCGACTAGGACCAGACTGTAATGTCGCTCGTGCCCTCTGCCCCTCACCCCTGCCCGTGCGCTCTGTGCCTGCGCTCGTCTCAACCTCCACTCCTTCGTTGGTAACTTGTCGTCTTGCTTGTACGTCAGCAAGCATAGGAGAAGATGCCTGACGACGCTGGTGCCATCTCCCACTTGAGCGTAAAGCTCCCCGTCTTCTGGCCGGGTGATCCATTTATTTGGTTCCACCAAGTGGAATCACAATTCAACTTGGGAAGGATCACCGCTAGCAGGACGAAATACGATCATGTTTTGTCCTCTCTACCAGCGAGCATCATCTCTGAAGTCCGTGACGTCATCGTGTCTACTTCCACGAGTGAGGACCCATACAACGATCTGAAGTCTGCCATCCTGTGCCGCACCACTGTCTCCGAGCGTGAGAAACTACATCAGTTAATCTCAAAAGAAGAACTTGGAGACCGTAAGCCCACTCAAATGCTGAGGGCTATGCAGTGCGCTCTAGGCGAACGCGCACAAACCTTCGATAAGGACATCTTTAGACAGTTGTTCTTGCAGAAACTTCCTCCATCAGCTCAGCGTGTCTTGGCCACTATGGATCCTGCTACTCCAGTTGATAAACTAGCAGAAACTGCCGACAAAGTAGTGGAGATTGACACAGCTCCGGTCAACAACGTGAACACACAATCGGAACTGGAGTTGAAAGTGGAAGAGTTAAGTCAACAACTCAACCACGTTTGTTCTCTGCTACAAAATCAACGGCAAAGAAGCCATTCTCGGTCAAGATTTACGAAGAGGCATCGTTCGAGTTCCGGGAAGATCTGCTTCTACCACTCGAAATTTGGAAAGAAGGCTAGGAAGTGCATCTCCCTTGCAATTTTTCGTCGGAAAACCCCAGCAGCGAGTCCTAATGGCGTCTAGTACTCGCACTGCCAACCTGTTATTCATAAAGGACAGGAACTCTGGTGTCAATTTCTTGGTCGATACCGGAGCGTCAGTCAGTGTATTCCCTCAAAAATCTGGTCATACGCACTCGGAATCTCCGCCTCTATACGCTGCTAACGGTTCACGCATACCACGTACGGTACTCAGTCGCGTGAACTAAACTTGGGCCTTCACCGATCCTTCAAGTGGATTTTCATCTGTGCTCAAGTGCAGCATCCCATAATCGGCGCTGACTTCCTCCAGCATTTCAAACTCCTGGTGGATCTTGACAAGCGACGCTTATGCGACCAGGCCACACTGCTTTCTGTTCTTGCCAAACAGGTTGCCCTTCCGGACGCCTCGAACTCTGCACTTTCCCTCGTTCCCCCTAATTCCATGTACCAGTGCCTTTTCCAGCGATATCCAGGAATTCTTCAACCGATGCAGATGGGTGATACCATTAAGCACACCATTACCCATCACATTACAACAAAAGGTCCCCTGTGTTTGCAAAACCCAGACGTCTTGCCCCGGACAAACTGAAAGCTGCCAAATCGGAATTCCAGCTTATGATGGATCTTGGGATAATAAGACCTTCCAAAAGCAGTTGGTCCTCTCCCCTACACCTGGTCCAGAAGAAGTCAGGAGACTGGAGACCATGTGGGGATTACCGGTTTTTGAATTCGACAACCCCCGGACCGATATCCGGTACCAAATGTCCAAGACTTTACTTCTCTTCTCCACGGCAAATCTATCTTCAGTAAAATAGATCTCGTTAAGGCTTTCCACCACATTCCCGTAGAGCCTTCGGATATTCCCAAGACTGCAGTTTGTACACCATTTGGGTTATTCGAATTTGTGAAGATGCCGTTCGGGCTACGGAATGCTGCGCAAACCTTTCAGAGGTAGATGGGGGGGGGGGGGGGGGGGGGGGGGGGGGGGGGGGGGGGGGGGGGGTCACCAGGGCTTAGACTTTGTTTATGCCTACATCGATGATTTGCTTGTGGCCAGCTCAACGGAAGAGGAACATAAGGAACATCTTTCACTCCTCTTTCAACGCTTAGAACAATACGGTGTTACTATTAATGCATCTAAGTGTGTGTTTGCACAGCCAACCTTGGAATTTCTTGGTCACACGATTTCGCAGCACGGAATTACCCCCTTCAGGACAAGTGTGAAGTGATAAAAAATTACCCTATGCCAAATAATCAGCGTGAGTTACGTCGGTTTCTAGGTTTGGTAAATTATTACCACAAGTTCATTAAAAACTGTGCCAGTGTTCTTGCTCCTCTACACGCTATGATCACACACAAACGCAAGGTAACGAAATTGGTATGGTGTAGCGATAGTTTACAGGCGTTCGACAATGCCAAAAATGCTATCAATAGTGCATTGTCTCTGTCATTTCCTATCAGTGATGCCCCCTAACTCTGACGGTCGATGCATCAGATGTTGCGATCGGTGGGTGTTGGAACAAACCATTAACGGTCAACAAGCACCCATCGCGTTTTACTCGAAAAAGCTGCAGCCAGCCCAAACGCGTTATAGTGCTTTCGGACGTGAACTTCTTGCTATTTACTTAAACGTGAAGCATTTTCAACATTTCCTTGAAGGCCGAGAGTTTTGTGTTTTTACCGACCACAAACCTTTGGTCACTGTCTTCAATAAAAACAGCTGTAACCACTCTCCCAGAGTCATCAGGCAACTCGATTATATCTCGCAATTTACCACAGATATCCGCCACATCAAAGGTGTCTTGAACACTCCAGCGGATGCACTTTCAAGAATAGAGATTACTTCTGTTACCCTCAGCTCTACACTGTGGAATGCTATTGCACAGGATCAAGATAAGGATACGGAACTACAAGACCTGCTCAGAGAAGACTCCACTCACTCACTTTCCCTCAAGAAAATGAGTATGCCAGGATTGTCTGTGCCCCTCTATTGCGACGTATCAACAGCTGCTATTCGCCCTTATGTCCCTCCATGTCACAGAAAAGCAGTCTTCACGGATCTTCATAAGCCCTCCCATCCTGGTATCCGTGCTTCGCAACACCTGGTTACCTCTCGCTTTGTTTGGCCCTCGATGCGGAAGGATGTCAAACATTGGACCAAAACGTGCCTTGCCTGCCAGCGTGCCAAAGTCCAAAGGCACACCAGGTCCCCCTTTGACGCATTTCCGCCCCCATCCCAGCGATTTGAGGTAATTCATGTAGACATTGTTGGCCCTCTTCCAGTGATTCAAGGCCAACGTTATCTGCTCACCTGTCTCGACCGCTTTTCCAGATGGCCTGAAGCCATCCCACTTCCTGATATCCAAGCGGACACTGTTGCAAGAGCCTTTCTTCATGGATGGGTATCAAGATTTGGATTGCCGACAAAAGTCATCACTGACCAAGGTCGCCAATTTGAGTCTTCGCTTTGGAAGAAGTTTACCAGCTTGTTGGGTACAGTACATGCGCATACCTGTGCGTATCATCCGCAAGCTAACGGCCTCGTCGAACGCTTCCATCGCCAGCTGAAGTCATCCCTTATGTGTCACGAAGACTCCCATTGGATGGATAAGCTTCCACTCGTTGCTTGGTATTCGCTCTGCATTTAAGAGTGATCTGAAGACTACAGCGGCTGAACTAGTCTATGGAACAACACTGCGGCTACCAGGTGGCTACTTCACTGCAGGGGATAAGTCATGTGATCCTACGGAATTCGCTCAAACACTTTCCTCTCACATGCAGTCCCTTCAGCCTGTTCCCCCTCGATTGACTAGCCAACAGAACATCTTTGTTTCCCCAGCCCTCCAGTCTTGCACCCACGTTTTCGTTCGTGTACCTGTCCCAAAACGGCCTCTCCAATGTCCATATGACGGGACCCTATGAAGTTCTCCGACGTACGCGCAAATCATTTCTCATCCAGCGCGGTTCCAAGGTCGACAAGGTTTCTATCGATCGTCTTAAGCCTGCGTTTTTGGAATCAACCTTAAGCGAGGTACATGTAGCTACCAAAAAGGTCCAGGGAAATCTGTGTCGTTCGGAACTCTTTGAACTTCCTCTCTGGTGGGGGAGTGTGTAGTGAATACTCTTATTTTAGTTTCAAGATAAATGTTAATTTTACCGTCTTGAATTTCGGAATAGCTATAAATTCATTTTAAATTAGTTACCCATCATAATTCAATTGTAAACCACATTAATACTAATTTTATGTATACTATATTATTTTATTGTATGTAAACATAATTAATTATATATCACAATTGTCAGTTAATTATTTATATTCAAATAATTATTTTAATCTAATACCATGTCCATTTTGCAAATAAATAATAGAAATCCAAGGGTTATATTTTCCACCTTTGGTACTGTCGCAGTTTCGCCTAACGGACTCAATACGGCTAGTGAGATAATCACTGGTTGGCACTTAACAGCGGCAGTGCTTATGGCTACATCATCCAGGTTAACCTATACCGGATAGATGCGCTACGGTCCCAAGCCGTAGCTTGCCTAGGCCAACGACGACGACGTAAACCAACATTGGGTTCAAGTGGTTGTTTGGAAAATTGGATGTAGCTTAGTGGGTCGTCCGATTTGGTTTGTGTGGGTAAGCTACCGTACTATAGCTTAGGTCCCGCCGGCCTAACTCTAAAACTAATTCCTACTCAGCCCTAACTCTAAAACTAATTCCTACTCAGCCCTAACTCTAAAACTAATTCCTACTCAGCCCTAACTCTAAACTAATTCCTACTCAGCCCTAACTCTAAAACTAATTCCTACTCAGCCCTAACTCTAAAACTAATTCCTACTCAGTCCTAACTCTAAAACTAATTCCTACTCAGCCCTAACTCTAAAACTAATTCCTTCTCAGCGCTAACTCTAATACAATTTACTATTCAGCCCTGACTGGGGAGTAACTAGATCAAATTTAAACCAAATCTAACCTACTTCACGTTATTTGGCCTAATTCGGTTTTGCTCTAGAATGTCGGTGATTGGCCATATAAGCCCCTACGAAGACTCTGGGGAGGACTTCGAAGCTTATGCCACTAGGGTGAGGTTGTTTTTCGAGGCAAATTCCATTCCTGAGGCTAAGAAAGTACCTACCTTTTTAACTATCATAGGCCCTAAAATGTTTGGCTTAGTTACGGACCTAGTTTCTCCTAAAGCACCGGAAACTTGCACCGATAGTGAATTGGTACAGGCCCTTACCGATCACTACAAACCCCGAGTAGTTCTCATCTATGAACGTTTCAAATTTTATTCGAGGCATCAGACGGTAAATGAAAGCATTGCAGAGTTTGTTGCGGGAATAAAAAGCCATAGCCGTACGTGTAAATTTGGAGACAAATTAGACGAAATGCTAAGAGATAGGTTTGTAATGGGTCTCAAAGAGGAGTCTACCCAGAGAGCCCTATTAGCTATGCAGGACCTAACTTTTAGTCAGGCTGTAGAAATAGCTGCGGCTAGAGAAGCAGCTGCTAAAGATGTTAGAGTTTTTGGCAGTCACAGTAGTAAAGCCCAACACGTAAATAGCTTTAAATCTTCTAGGTCTGGCAGACCTAATGAGCCTACTAGACAGGCAAATAAAAGGTAGGCGGCAAATACGACTAAGCCTACTAATTTCTAAACAGGAGGAAAAGCCTTCCAAGCCATGTAGGGTGTGGAAAACACCATTGGAAGAAGGACTGCCTTTTAAAGAAGCAGTTTGCCGAAACTGTAGTAAAATAGGCCACATAGCTAAAGTGTGTTTTTCAAAGAAAACAAGGGTGAAAATTCTAATTTTAACATTTCTAGTGTAAATCCTCAAAGGGAAATACTTCGAACATTGGAGTGGAGTACCTATTTTATGAGCAGCAAAGTGGTAATAATACAGGCCCATATATTGTAGAGGTAGGCCTAAATGGAATTACAGTTCCTCTAGAACTAGATACAGGTGCTGCCCGGAACTGTCATGTCCAAAACAGTTTTTGACAAAACTTTCAAAATACACCTAAACTACATGCATCTAAAACATATTAAAAAAATACGGGGACATACAAATACCTATTTGTGGAGAAGCATCCGTCACAGTTACACTCAACCAGAAAACTTTGTCTCATCCCTTAACTCTTTTAGTGGTGGATGAGCAAGGGCCTACTCTACTAGGCCGTGATTGGATTGATGCTTTGAAAATGCCGATTGACAAAATTTTGCCAAAGGGTCAGGCAGATGTGCACACACTCTCATATCCGTCGGACATAAACTCATTGTTAAGGGAGTTTTCTTCTGTTTTGGGGCCTGAAGTAGGCAACCTAAAAGGCCATCAGGTCTCTGTAGAAGTAGATCCTAATGTAACTCCAAAATTTGTTAAGGCTCGTTCAATTGCGCATGCACTGCGGGAGAAGGTACAGTAGATTTAGAAATTGACAGGCTGCTCAAAGATAAAATTATCGAACCAGTCACACACGCTAAGTGGGCTGCCCCAGTAGTTCCTGTACTAAAGCCGGACAAGTCCGTGCGGTTATGTGGGGATTACCGCTTAACAGCAAATAGAGCAGTCCTTCTAGATTCTTACCCGATACCCAAGCCTGATGAATTATTTAGCTCTCTTGCTGGGGGTAAATATTTCACAAAACTAGATATGTCCCAAGCCTATGCTCAACTAAGTTTAGATGAAAATTCTAAAGAACTAACTATCATAAATACGCACCGAGGCCTATATAAGTACAATAGGCTATGCTATGGAATAGCATCGGCTACGGGTATTTTTCAGAGGACAATGGACCAAGTTCTAGGTCACATTCCGGGGGTACTTTGTTTTCTAGATGATGTCCTCATTTCAGGTTCGTCTAAAAAAGAACACCTAACTAGATTAACCACAGTTCTAAAAAGACTCCGGGATGCCGGACTTAAGCTAAAGAGAGAAAAGTGTTCGTGGTCACTAACGAGGTTTCATATTTAGGGTTCCGCATAGATGCCTCAGGCATTCATCCAACGGTGGATAAACTAGAAGCAATAAAAAATGCACCACCTCCACAAAACATCACACAGTTACAAGCTTATTTAGGTCTCCTAAACTTTTATAGGAAATTTTTGCCTAATGCATCGACTTTCCTTGAACCCCTAAATAAGCTATTACGATCTGGGGAACAGTGGAGATGGGAGAAAACCCAAAAGGAAGCATTTGAGGCTTCCAAGGACGTACTACTAAAGTCCACTCTCCTAGTGCATTATGATCCTAAACTTCCTCTCGTAGTTTCAGCAGACAGCAGTTCTTATGGAATTGGGGCAGTGTTATCTCACCACATTGATGGTGTAGATAGGCCTATCTGTTTTGCTTCTAGAACACTAACTGAGACTGAAAGACGATATGCACAACTTGAACGTGAAGCCTTAGCCTTAGTATTTGCAGTAAAAAAATTTCATTTCTATCTATGGGGTCATGAATTTAAACTAATTACTGACCATAAGCCTCTCTTAGGTTTATTTTCACCTAATAAAAATATTCCAGTTATGGCCTCAGGTAGGATTCAACGATGGGCACTGATTCTACAAGCCTATAAATTTGACTTAGTACATCGGTGAGGCAAACTTCTAGGTACGGCTGATGCGCTAAGTAGGTTGCCTCTAGAAAATCCAAATGAATGTGTACCTATACCTACAGAATGGGTTCACTTGGTGGAGTTTTTGGAATCCACTCCAGTATCTGCGGTACAAATAGAGCAGTGGACAAAATCAGACCCTATTCTGTCTAGGGTCATCCATTACTGCTCAGTTGGTTGGCCTACTAAGGTCGAGAGTGAATTACAGCCTTTTTATCAATGTTAGTCTGGCCTCTCGATCCAAAATGGCTGTCTCTTATGGGGCCACAGAGTGATAATTCCGAATGAAGGCAGGTCGAATTTAGTGAAGGAACTTCACGCTGAATACATGGGGGCAACAAAAATGAAAGAGTTGTCGAGAGCTTATTTCTGGTGGCCCGGTTTAGATGGAGAACTCGAATCATTGGTTCGTTCCTGTCAAAGCTGCCTAGAGAACAGAGATACCGTGACATAGGATCCATGTTGACTATGCAGGTCCTATAAATAATATCTATTTCCTAGTCATTGTAGACGCCTACTCTAAGTGGGTGAAAATTTTTCCAACCACTTCCACGACTTCGGGTGTTACTATTCGCTTACTCCGTTCGTGTTTCGATCGATGGGGTTTACCCGTAGTCCTGGTTTCCGACAATGGTACTTGTTTTACCAGTGAGGAATTTCGTTCTTTTGTCCACCTGAATGGCATTAGACATGTCCGGTCTAGTGTTTTCCACCCGTCTACTAACGGTCTCGCGGAAAACATGGTCCGTACTTTCAAGTCGGCCTTGCGTCATTCTCGTGGGGAGGAAATGCAAGTGGTGTTGGATAAATTTTTGTTTAAATATCGAATAACACCTCACACAACGACGGGGGTGTCTCCCTCTAAACTTATGATTGGCTGGGGAATTCGTTCAGTTTTCGATTTGTTACGTTCAAACGAAACGTTACAACAACGAGTTTTACGCCAGCAGGAAAAACAGAAGTTGTACCACGACACTAAAAAGGGAGAGTTATAGAAGCGCAACCTAATGATCCAGTTATGATTCGCAACCATGGGGCTGGACCAAAATGGGTTCCTGCAACTGTGCAGGAGAGAACGGGCCCTGTTTCCTCCAAGTGCCAACTAGAAGATGGTCGTTCTATTAAACGCCATCAGGACCAGATATGGGAACGTGAATTGCAGAATGACCAGAGTCTTCCGGAAGAGAGAACCGATCCTCCGGAAAATGGTTCAATTCGCCCGCCTATGCAGGTTGCACCTAATCCTACTACATCAACCCCGCTCCGCAGGTCGTCTAGACAGACGTCCTGACAGACTAAACTTGTAGGGGAGGAGTGAGGTGACGTGTGTGTGTATATATATATATAGTATATAGTCTAAAGTCACTAAAAGGGAAATATCACTAAATCTAAGCTGAATGGCAACACGAAGCGATAAACGGACCAACGCGGCTGTTCGTATTGTTTTGGGCTAGCCTAGAGATGCTCTTTCCTATCTGACCTAATCGTTGTTGTTGTTGTTTAGCCGATCAGCCCACCCTGATCGAGCAAGCCGGCGGCACGCAGGTAACCGATCGCCCTCTTCGGAGTGGACCAGAGGTTCAGCGCACTAGTGATGTTGTGTTCGTTGGTGTGCTAGAGCGATACAGTCTGTCATAATGTGTTCATTGTTTGTGGTTTGTCGTGGCACAGGTGGCAGGTGTCGTCTATGGAGTTGTCTAGTCTGTGTTTATATGTTAGTAAGTTGGGGTGATGTCCACATCGGAATCGTGCTAAGTTAACTCGATCCGATCTGCTCAGGCTGATCTCTGACCTGTTAATGGGTGGCGGCTTCGCACCTAGGACCGCATTCGGACCGAGTCGTGTCAGTGCTTTGTGGGTTAGGTGTGTGTGTATGTGTTTTCTGTACTGTGTGATGTCTGTGGGGCGTGGTATGGAATGGAGTATTTGGTTATAATAATCGTTGGTGCTAAGTGCTTATTTGGTGGTGTTTCTAAGGTGACAAATGGGGTAGAAAGTTGTCAGTACTTAAGTATAGTTAGGGGTAATGTCTATAGCTTCTAAATTAGTAAAGTAAGAGAGTTAGGTAGGCTGTTTGTGGGACGCAGGAATCTATGGTAGGCCCCAAAAGGAATATCTAATTCAACGCACCGGTAAGTGCCTTTGTTTGTTGTTTAGGAACCTAATAACCTAACGGGGTGTCTAACCCCAAGTTATCACACAACTGTATATATTTCTATCCTTAGTATGTGAACTGTCATTGTATTAATAATATTTGTCATATGGACTATAGTCTGCCAATAAACCTTTTCATTTTTATTTTCATATATATACACAACAAGATACGCAACTGACGCTGTTTTTCATTATTTATCTCGTTATCCCTTCAAAGTAAACTTTGCACAAGGCTAAACTCACAGCATAATTTTAATAAATAATAAATGTTTATTGGTAAAATAAATATTGCAATACTACATTTTACAATATTTTCATACAATAATTCTTTACAAAACATATTTATTTATTTCCACCTGAAAAGTTTGGCTCTTAAGCTTTGGGCTTTATTGGGCATTCAAATTAATTATAAGCTGAAAGCATTTCAAATATAAATAGTTACGATTTTGTGGTATAAATTTATTATTATTATTATTATTATTATTATTATATAAAACATACTTCGTAGTTATGATTACGAAATATACAAATATGATTGATTTATGATTATGATTACATATAAGATAACCCAAGTTTTATTGTTATGTTTAGGGGACACAGACGAACTTGTACTCGTAGTTCATTGACGGGAGAAATGAATTTTTGGTAGTAGTAGTAGTATTAGTATACATTAAATCTTCATTATAATAGTTATGAAACCTTCTGGACTTAGAGTTAAGAGTAAATACAACAGTTAGACAAGAAACAGTAAAACAAAACAAACAGACGAGTACAGAGTGTCCACAGTGTCTTGTCACCTCGGTGAAATACTAACTGATTTTCGTTATTTTTTTTTTCAGACCCATTTGAAATGTGTGATAGAAGCAACTATACGATTGAACAACGCATATTGTGGCTATTACCTTGGTCCATGAGCGACCACGTATGGGAAAACCATTGAAAATATTCGAGCAGACTTTCAGAACCGATTCAATCGTGCAGCTATGACGTAGACTTAATTTATTAAATGATCTTATATTTAATTACATATTTACCTGCACAGTACATAATCTTTAGTTTAAGTAAAGATTAATTATTTATCACACGATCCAAAATTTGAATTCTAATCAGTCATGCCAAACTCACCTAAAACTTATGGAGTTAATTTATATTTTTAAAAACAAACCTAGTTTAAATGACGATGGGAGTTGACTCCCGAAACGTCTGGTAAATAATAAATGTTAATTCAGACGTTCGTCATTCGATTCATCTAAAAATGCCATTCCCCAAGGAACAACCCTTTGTCTAGTGTGTATATATATATATATATATATATATATATATATATATATCGTTAACCTCGTTGCTGTTCCGTGCGTTGGCCTCTCTTCACACGAAGGTCAAGCTGGTGGCCCCGCCTCTAGATCTGGCTTGGTGGAGGAGCGAGTTGTTCTTGCGCTCTCCACCGTACATAGCCAGGTACACCCGGTTCATCTGGTACCGTCCCGAGCCAGGCATCTAGTCTTCTTTTGAAGACTTCAACTTTGACCCCTGTAACGTTTCTGAGGTCCTTTGGAAGCTGGTTAAAAAGTCTTGGACCCCTGATAACCAAGCTATTTTCTTTCAGTGTTGAGGGAGTCCCTTGTTGGGCCTTTAATTTGGGAACACTACACATCCTGCCTTTCTTATTTTCCAGTGTTGTTTGAATGGTAATTGGGTTTAGTTTGAGGTTTTGTACCAGTTTTTCGATCATTTTCCATATGTAGATTATGGTGTACCTCTCTCTTCTTTCCAGGGAGTACAGATTTAGTTTACGTAGTCTTTCCCAGTAGTTGAGCTCTTTGCAGCCATCAATCTTTGCTGTGAAATGTCTCTGAGTTTCTTCTAGTTTATTAATTTCTTCCTTTTTATATCGGGACGTCAAAACTGAGCAGTATTTAAGTTTTTGTATAATCAGTGTTTTTAGCAGGGGAATCATGACTGTCCTGTCCCTTCTTTTGAACGTTCTTAGTACCTGTCCCGCGACTCTTTTTGCTTTATTTATCGCTATCTGATTTTGTGTTTCGAATTTTGCATCATCGGTCATTATTACCCTCAGATCGATCGCTTTCGTGATTCCCCAAATTTCCTGTCTATCTGGAGCATAATATGCAGTCTGTTTAAGTTCCTCTTTTCTACCATATCTCAAGAGCTAAAATTTCTTGGTGTTAAATGTCATGTTGTTGTCTTCTGACCATTTGTATATTTTGTTCGTGTCCCTCTGCAAGGCCTCCACTTCATTTACATCGTTGATTTTTCTGCTGATCTTTGTATCGTCTGCAAAGGCTGTTACTATACTGTTGCTTTTTACTCCGCTGTCTATGTCTGTTAGCATGATAATGAACAGGAGTGGAGCCAGTACTGTACCTTGTGGTACGGAGCTGCGTACTTCCGATTCTGATGATGATATACCTTGAATTTTGACGACCTGTAGTCGTTCTCTGAGGAAGTTGTAGATCCATTTTCCCACTTTGCCTGTTATTCCCATATATTTCATTTTATGTGCTATTATACCGTGATCACATTTATCGAAAGCTTTAGCAAAATCTGTGTATATGACATCGTAGTCGTCATTTCCTTCCAGTGCATCTAGAATATTGTTGCAGTGTTCTATTAGTTGTGATAGGCATGATCTACCCGATCGGAATCCGTGCTGATATTCGTTGAATGTTTTCAGTGTCTCCAAGAAATCATAAATTTTCTTTCTAACTATTCTTTCAAATACTTTGGTGAGGTGGGACGTCAATGACACTGGTCTATAGTTCTTTGGGATCAATGGGAGAAAGCCACCCCCAGCCTTCTTTAGTTAGCTTTATGAGGCTAACTAACGAAAATAACGACCAAACCTAACCAATCATCAAAGGCGTACAGTTGACCTAACGATTGGTTAGGTTAGGTCGTGATATTTTCGTTAGTTAGCCTAATAAAGCTAACTAAAGAAGGCTGGGGGTGGCTTTCTTTCATTGATCCATTCTTTGCTTGAGATTTGTCCCCTCCTTTATATATAGGGACAATGTATGCTCTTTTCAAGATGCTCGGTATTTCCTCAGTGTCGAGGGATCTTCTCCATATCCAGTATAAAGGTGTAGCTATTTCATTTTTACAGTTTTTAATCAATAAATAATGCGTTCCAATTGTCCGGACCTGCAGCTGAATGTGGTTACATTTGTCCTACAGCTCTCGCTACATTTTCTAGGATAAAATCAAAGTCTGTTATACTCTCCTTGCAATTTCTCTTCAAAGAATGCATCTATGTCAGGTATTGCTGTGTAATATATATATATATATATATATATATATATATATATTACTCTGCATTCAACAGCGAAAGTTACACTTGCAACGCACGATCTCTCGGTGAGGATTTACGGCACAGTCTAATATATTATCAAATTTCTTCATCTCATTCATGAGCTGTCGTACTAAAATGAATATACGATAATCTACAACTTACGCTTACTATTTGCAATTTCCATACTCTACACAACTTACTATCTCGAAAGTAATGGAAAGTTATATTGGTCTTCTTCACTTTCATCCATATGTTATTACAACCTAATTACCAGCCATTCTAAACGTGCATCCATCCACCCCAACCACATAATTAATATTGTCGAATGAGATTTGTAATTTGTAAAACTCATTTGTAATTATAAAGCTCGCATGAGAGGGCGCTGCGAGTCGATTTTTGGATGAACGTTTATGAACGAAATGAACTTTTATGATTTACGGTCGATGACAAGGAGCAAGATTTTCGGGCTTGATGACGTGACCCAAAGATTTAGTTGCGAAGGTTTGCTGAATAGAATGTCTCCACCTTGTTGAGGTTCGTTCACGAGCATTTTATCTTTCCCTTACAGTAAATATCAGATACATAGGAAAGAGAAAAAAACTAAGAGTGGAAGTTTCTTCTCTTTAACCCTCTAACGCCGATGGGTCGAATATATCGTTTCAAATACACGCATTTAGACTTAACCCTACAAAAATGTTCGGCGTTAAAGGGTTAATTAGTCATTGGTTTCACAAACACATACGAAAAAGTAGTTGTAGAAAATTGACAGTAAATATTTTTACAGAAAGAATGAGTTCTGTAAAAGATTGTACGTAAGAAAGTCACAAATATTTATGATGGTTGATCCATTTTAACTACAATTACACGCACACAAATGAGCGCATCTTCGCATAAGCAAGGTGCCGACATTTTTTAAATCCATATATAAAAAAAAACTAATTGACTGAACCTAACTTAGCGTTAGTCCTATCGAACCAAGAAGGGCGTGATGTTTCGAACGCAATTAAGGGCTCGAAGGGTGTTTTTTGTTTAATCTTTAAATAGTGAGGCACTTGCTAATTTAGCCTAACCAAACCTTATCTAACTTAACCTAGCGTAACCTACCCTAATCAGGAACAACATATTTATTTTCTGATAATAAAAATTTTCCTAGATTTTTTTTGGGATCAATTTTTTAATGTTCCGAAGTACCAAAAGTGTTCTCACAAAAAAATTATCCCACTGCATCTGTGAATTATCTCACACACACACACACACTGACAGAGATGGGCACGATCTTGATCTTCAAGATCAGATCGTGATCTTGAAGATCACTTTTATTATGGTGATCTTGATCTTGATCTAAGATCACTTTATTTCTTGTGATCTTGATCTTGAAGATCACTTTAGACTTCAAGATCACTTTTAATTTCAGATTCTTAAATATGCCGCTATGCGAATGTCATTTGTTTTTTGTCCAAGCGACATCTGGTGGCAACTTTGTTCAACACCGACTGTTTATGTTTTCTGTTAGTTGGGTGACTTGCGTCATGCGTGGGCTCATGGAAGGTGTAGTTGCTGTCGAATTTAGGCTCGTAAAAAGTGTAATTTACTGTGCAATTATGTTAAAAGTGTTCTATTAATATATTATTATATATAGGCATAAAATATAGCCTATAGGTCCGTATTCATAATAAATTAATTCTAAACATATTTTATTTACAGATTGAATTTTTTAATAATGAGTGCAATTTTACAACTTCAACAGGCTCCCAAGGGAACCAAATATTCTAGGTTGTCACCAGAACAGTATTCAATATATTTAGATAACAATGTTGGTAATAAGGATCAATCTGTGCTATTGAACGGAAAATATTTTCAAAT
This sequence comes from Bathynomus jamesi, assembly GCA_023014485.1. Classification (NCBI taxonomy): domain Eukaryota; kingdom Metazoa; phylum Arthropoda; class Malacostraca; order Isopoda; family Cirolanidae; genus Bathynomus; species Bathynomus jamesi. The sequence continues at coordinate 351,135 of JAJOZX010002735.1, forward strand.
TGTCGAAAAACTGGAAACAGTATCAAAGTTATTTGTATGCAGTGTACAAAGAAAACTACAATTCTGTCTGCTGGCCTCGACTCAACAAGCAATCTTCTGAGGCACCTCAGGGTTAGTACTACTTAGTAACTAAGTAGTAAGTAGCAACATTAACATAATGGTTCAAGTCATATTTTAAGTGACTGGTGCCATACAAGACTAATGCTACATTTACATAGACGTCCATTTGAATATATTGTGCACTTCAGATATTAATAGATTATGGACTAGTAACTACATTAAAAACTGCCGATATCCAACTATAATAAAACGCCAGGTGTATCTGTCTTTCTCTCTGTCTGATCCATGTCTGTAATTTCTCCTATTTAGTTACTGAAGGACGAAATTCGGCTTTCAATTTAACATAGGATAAAAATGCACTGATCATGGTGAAAATAATTTTAGTTAAAGATAAAATTTTAGAATCTTGTTAGTATTAATTTCAACTAGAAGTTTGATACTCTGATAAATATTATACAGGGTGTTCAAGAAGTCTCTCCGCATGATAATAATTTATTTTCTTGTGCAGAAACTACATTCGGATCTTTTGGGTGAATATGAATCGGAGAAGAAATCTCGCAAGCGTCCAGCTAAAGAAGAAGATGCCAGCGGCAGCAATGCTGGCCCTGCCAAAATTGCCAAGCAGTCAACACTAAGCATGTTCCACATTTCCAAGCAAAAACCAGGACCACCAATATGCAAGGATATCCTTGAAAAGAAGATATTCTCGCTTGTGGCTAATAGGCTCCTACCATTGAGCGTAGTTGAACTACATGAATTTAAGGATCTTCTTTCATGTTAGTATAACTCAAATATTTTGCTATTTTTTCCATAGCTAATATCTGATTAAAATAATTAATCATATTATTTGTATGAACATTAGACTATCGCTAGCCTAGCTAAATATTTTGATATTTTTTCCATAGCTAATCTATTGTATTTGTTTTAATTTTTAAATATTTTTTTCAGACGTCAACCCGGCTGTTCAGGTGCCATCTAGACGCACCCTGGCTAGATCTCTTGCAACAACAACCAGTACAATGAAGGAAGACATGCAAGCAAAACTGGCAGCAGTTGACCATGTGTGTGTTACATGCGACATATGGTCAACTAATCACCGCAGTTTCATGGGAGTCACTGCGCATTGGGTATGCTATTGATTTAGTGTATTATTTTTATATAATTGATAAATTGACCATTGGTGATAGACTGATAGTCTGATAGACTTATAGTATATCTTTTCAATTATTCGACATGTGTTCCTCATTCATTAATTTGGTGAGTCTTCATTTTGCTGTGATTCACAGTAATTTCCCACTAATTCACTGATTCTGTCATCTGTCATTGTGTCTGATTCACAGCAAAATGTGGAAGAGTCCATATTCACAGGCTGTGAATATGGACTTCCACATTTTGCTCTTATGGGATGGGTCACTGATGTGGTGTATGGTAGGCGACTCATCGCTGAATTGCCTCCTTTATATCACATAGTTCTTCTCTTCAATGTTTGGTGGCGCAGTTTACCTGGTGCGTGTCTAACCAATATTATTAAATTAAGCTTAAAAAAATGTTCATACAACATTGATTTTATATTCTTACATTACAGATCAATGATGACTTGTCGCGAGGATCAGCTGCACTGGCATGCCGAAGATTTCGTGGAACACATAGCTTTGATAAAATTGCTGGAATATTGGACAGGATCAACTCGGAGCATGGTTTATCTTATAGAAAAGTTGTATCTACAGTCACCGACAATGCATCGAACATGGTGAAATGCTTTAAAGAGTTCGGTGTTCGTGTTCAGAATCGTACTGACGACATTGATGAAGATGATGCAGATGAAGATGATGATGAAAAAGATTCAGATGAAGAGGTTATCATCAGCAACTTTCCTGAACATTCAGGAGAGCATGGAGAGGAGTCAGTGAAACTATCATCCCATATTCGATGTGCCTCCCACACATTGAACTTGGTAGCAACAACTGATGCAGATAAAGAACTGAATTCACCTGGACTAAAGAAGATAAAGCATTCTGCAATGGGAAAATGTTCGGCGCTGTGGAATGCTGCTGGTAAACCCAAGTCAGCAGAAAAAATACAGGAAATAACTGGCGTCCAATTTAGGTACCCATGCGTCACCCGATGGAACTCAATGTACGACTCATTAAGCCAAATATATAAACATAAGAACGACGTGAATGTAGCTCTTGAAGAACTGAATCTACCCATCCTCAAAGACAATGAATTGGAATTTATTTCAGAATATTTGTCTGTTCTAAAACCAATTGCAGCAGCCCTCAACAAATTACAGGCAGAGAAAGAATGCTACTACGGTTGTCTTCTTCCAACAGTCCTAGTGACTCAAGATGCCCTCGCAAGATTGGAGCCTATCCAACCAAACGACCTGCGCTTGAGACACTGCATGCCATTACTGGCAGCAGTCGTCTCTGGCTTCAATGCCAGATTTGGTCATTTTTTGTCGTTGAGCCCCGAGGTAATTGATGCCGTTTTGGCTCAGTATCTCATCCGTATTTCAAACTTAGATGGATATCATTGTTGCAAGGGCCTAATTTCGGCGATCATGAAGCAATCAAGTCTCAAGTAAAAGACAAGCTGCAAATGGCTGTAAGAAATTGTAATTCTGACAGCAGTGGTAATAGTTCGGTGAACTCAGACTCATCATCTGAAGACGATTTCTTCAGAACTATGGACGGCTCATTCTCTGCTCCTAACAACAAGGAAGACTTGAAGCCTCAATTATTTGCAGGACACCAGTAAGGCACTCGACTCTTTAGATAGGTATCCTGCTATAAAGAAGATCTTCAAGAGGTATAACACCACGCTACCTTCCTCTGCACCAGTGGAACGGTTGTTTTCGTTTGCTGGCATGGTTCATAGCCCCAAACGAAGTCGTCTCTCGGATGGTAACTTTGAACAATTGGTTTTGCTGAAAGCAAATGTTTACAGCGGTTGAACATTAAATTAACACTCTTAACTTGCGGTTTTTACCCTTATATTGTCAGTAATTGCCTACTGCAGTAAAACTGTAAAATTAAATTCTATGTAAAAAATGTTTACTTATATATGCTGATCATTCATTGATATGGGTTATGGACCTGGTGAAATGAGAATTGAGAAAAATAGAACTAAAAACTATATGTAGGTCATTTAATAGTTTTTTCTTTGCTGATAAGTTATGATAATACTAAGTTTTAAGTTTACCACCTGAAAAACTGAAAGGGGAATCGTTAATCCCCGTGGTTTAGATCAGGTGACATGGGTAGGATGCGATGCTTGTATTGCCTCAGCCCTCAGAGGAGTATTAGGAGTGATACTTTTCAGGAGTGATTAACAAAATAATTTGTTTTTGTTTACTCTACAAGAGTACAACTTTTTTCAATTCATATAAAAGTGATCTTAAAAAGTGATCTTGAAAAGTGATCTTCAAGATCACGATCTTGATCTGGATCTTCAAGATCACATTTTTCTGGTGATCTGATCTTGATCTTCAAGATCACCAAAGTTGGTGATCTTGCCCATCTCTGCGCACACACACACACACACACACACACACACACACACACACACACACACACACTCTTTCTCGAGTTCTTTTAAGGGAGCGATGATGGTGTCGAGCTTTCAAAAACAGCTGAAGGTACATTTTGGAGAGAATGGTTATCGTGCAAGTTTACTTATTTATTAATTATTTTTATAAGAACTATAACAGTGTTAAAAGAAAAAGAATTATTATAGTTACACTGCTTATGAGAGAAGCCTGGAAGAATGAACTGTTTTTGGAATTTATAAAAGGAACACCACAAACGATTTAACCCTTTCGGTACAGGCGGTACTGAACCCGGACAAATACGGCTGGCGGTAACGCGACTGTACTGTAATTCTTCGGGTGCAGTATTGTAAAGGTTAAGAAATACTTGATTACTGTGAAGTCGTACACATTATTCACAGTCAAATTTTGATTCAAAAGACGAATTGTCAACTTAGTAAATTATGGAAATTTTTATACGATTTAATGCTCGTAATGTACGTATGTTTATATGATTTATTTATAATGAATTAATATAATTTTGTGGCTCGAAGCTGTACCCTCTCTACCTTCTATATATCTGTACGCATTTACGGAGACCAAAACTGAACCGCATACTACAGATGATATTTTACGAGTTGATGTAACGATACAATAATGCCTTTCAAATTTTAGTCCAAGCTGCATAAAATGAAACTTAATCTAGTACAGGGCTATTTAAAATGATTCATCCGATTTCAACTGAGAATACTTCCGTACCTATCAACCGTGCATCAACTGGGCATACACCACATGAAAGAGGAAATCTCTGAGTTTTACAAGATCACCGCGAGAGGGCTCCAAAGTCACGTCGTGGCCTAGCCCAGCAACAAACAGTCAGTGTGAAAATGGCGTCCGCACAGCAGAAGGCGTTTTGTGTGTTGCAGTTTTCGAGCTGTAAATCGGTAGTCACAGTGCAGCGTGAGTTTCGTCGACGTTACAGAACAGATCCACCGGATCCACCAGTGGATCTGTTCTGTAACGTCGATGAAACTCACGCTGCATTGTGACTACCGATTTACAGCTCGAAAACTGCAACACACAAAACGCCTTCTGCTGTGCGGACGCCATTTTCACACTGACTGTTTGTTGCTAGGCTAGGCCACGGCGTGACTTTGGAGCCCTCTCGCGGTGATTTTGTAAAACTTGGAGATTTCCTCTTTCATGTGGTGTATGCCCAGTTGATGCACGGTTGATAGGTACGGAAGTATTCTCAGTTGAAATCGGATGAATCAATTTAAATAGCCCTGTACTATTTTATTTGCCTTAGTTTATGAATCAACACACTGTTTTTAAAGTTTCATAAGTCCTTCGTGACGAACATCCATAATTTTTTTCATTCGACAAAACAGTCCGCATATTTTTACTGTTTTACTAAAGCAACATGTAATTAGAGTGTTTATATAAACACCATAAGTGCCTCTAATACTGTTAGATGATGTTTAAATTTACTATTGTAAGGAAGTCCAAGAATAGTAAACCCTTGTCCAATACTGGTTTCCCCAACGCGGACTTGATTATACACGCTGAAGTAAATGTGACACTTATTTACCCAACATGTATAAAATTTAATTATATGTGGTCTTGAATCGGGCGCGAACCGCATTTTACGCATGTGTGTGAAGTCACAAGTGAGCGTGAGTCTCCCTCCACAAACGACGCTCAACCGCTCTCTCTGTACACTCGCTCTCTCAGAGTTAAATGAGAAGAAAGAGTCGTGATATTATGTGGAAAGAAACAAATGAAGAAGAAATGCGTATTGTCATGGCCTTAGTTATATTTTAGGGTATTGTACAAAAGCCAAATTTAGACTCCTATCATTCAACAAATAAACTTCTATATACACCAATTTTTGGAAAAATAATGTCAAGGGATAGGCTCAAGTTTATTTTGAAGTACTTTCATTTTTCAGATGAGGAACAAGCAAATGACCCACAGTATAAATTTTGAAAAATTTTGGAGCTCTTTATTGCCAAATTCAAATCAAATTATATTCCGGAGTCTCTCCTCCTTTGGAAAGGGAGGCTCAGGTGGGAACGATTTATTCCCCTTAAAAGAGCAAGATTTGGAATAGAATCTTTTATTCTTGCTGAAACAAAGTCTGGGTATGTATGGAACCTGGTAGCGTACACTGGAAAAGAAACTCGTTATCAACATAATATTCCAAATCTCCCAGAAGACCTAATGAAACCAACAAAAATTGTTCTCCATTTATCAGAGCCTCCTCAATAAAGGATACTGCATCGGTATGGACAACTTCTATGCATCTCCTGAATTATATAAGGATTGTATACAAAGTTTTGTCCGATGAATAAACGCTGATATTCTTGTAATTATGAGGTCTATGGCTACTGAATTTCGGTTGATTTATTTAATATATAATTCTCGTGCTTCGAACACTATGCGTAGGCTATGCGTAGCTAGGCGCTACATAGCGCCTAGCGCACCCAACCGTCAGCCATCATCATTTTCTCTTCATTCATTTCTCGCTGCATTTATCATTTATTGCTTATTTTTAAGCATGGAATTTGAACGAAGAGACGTACGTAAGCTGATTTATTTCTTCTGGAAACGTGGAATGTCACCTGCAATCATAGCAGCAGAGATAAATTCGACACTTGGTGCTGAAACAACAAATGAACGTACATGTCGTCGGTGGGTGGCTCAATTCAAGGAAAACAATTTCAATGTCGATGATAAACCACGTTGTGGTCGACCATCACTGGATTTGAACACAGGTATACAAAACTTTCTGGATACAGAGAAGAAGTATGCTACGACTAGGAGTATTGCATTAGAACTGGGAGTTTGTCACAGAACAATTCAGCAGCATCTTATTCAGATGGGGAAACGTTATTTATCTAATCGATGGATTCCACATTATTTAACTGTTGAACAAAAGGCAAACCGTGAACGAATATGTTTAGAGTTGTTGGAGAAATATGCTGCAAATGATTTCTTGGGACAATTAATTACAATGGACGAAGTTTGGATCTATTGGGACAATGATGGCAGCTATCACCATATGAGTTGGAGAGGAGATGGTGATATCCCAAATGTGGAAGTTCAACGGACGTTGACCATTCGTAAACATCTGCTCTCGGTATACTGGGACTGCAAGGGTGTTCTCCTTTTGGAGGTATTGCCACGTGGACAAACAATAAATGCTGATATTTACTGTTAGCATTTAGATCGCTTGAAGGTAGCAATTCAGCAAAAACGTCGGCGACTAGTTAATGGGGGATACCACCATCTTCACTACCTCCATGATAACGCGAAGCCTCATACAGCTGCTAAAACTGTTCAGAAACTGCGCGATCTCGGTTTTACAGTATTGCCACATCCCCCATATTCACCAGACCTCGCACCGTCTGATTTTTACCTTTTCTACCCACTTAAATCTTCAATTCGTGGTAGGAAGTTCTCATCTGCGGAAGAAATTCACGCTGTTCTAGATGCCTGGATTACCGCTGAACCACGGACATTCTTTGCACATGGCATCAGGAAATTGCCAGGAAGATGGCAAAAATGTATTGCAAATAAAGGCGATTACTTTGAACATCTTTCTACCACTGAAGATTAATTATGTTTGGTTTTATTGAATAAATTTTATTTATCGGACAAAACTTTGTATACAATCCAGAATTTTCATTTCCAATCAAACTGATGCAGTGGCACAGTACGGTTTAACAGGAAAGGACTATCACCCGATGTTTCTTCTGCTAAACTAAAAAAAGGAGAAATTGCTCATCAATTTATTGGAAAAATAATACACCTTAAATGGAGAGAGAAAAAAATGTGAACATGCTAAGTACGTTGTATGATCATTCTATGAAAGTAGTGACTGTTGCAGGAAAAGAAAGTATGAAGTCCACAGTATGCATAAAATATAAAAAAGATCACATGGCTGGTGTCGATTTAATGGACCAGATCACTTCTGCATCATATGTTAGAAAAGGCTTGAAAAAGTGTTACAAAAAGTTTTTCTTCAGAATCCTTGAAATTTGTCTGTAGAATTCTCATTGCATATACAAAAAAAATGGTGGTAGTAAACCTCTTCTGTTATTCAAATTGCAATTGATAGAGGAACTGTTCAAACTGCATGCAGAAGATGTATACTGGATACGTAAGCCCAATGCAGTAAACATAGGACCATGTCCCTCTCGCCTAGGAGGAAGACACTTTCCAGTACTAACCACAAAGACAGGTGAAGATGGAAAAACATTTCAAAAAAGATGCCAGTATTGTGCCCTTCAAAAAAAGGCAAAGAGGAGCCATATACAGCTGTGATGTTTGTGACATATCGCTTTGCATAACTCCGTGCTTCAAACTTTACCATACTGAAGAAAATCTCCCTGAATAGAGAAAGAAAAAAGAACCAGAGGCGGGTGGGTGGTAAACATACACCAAAGTCACAGGTCTTGGGCATAGATATAATAAATCTGTGGATGTGAGTGACTCCACAATTTCAACTAAAATTTTGAATACAGGCAAGATTGAAGTTTATATAAATGGATAATAATTATACGCTATTCTAAAATCCGAACTACTTAAAAAAAACTTATTTTTTATTAAAAAATACATATTCATTTTTTAAATTTTCATAACATATGATATTATATAAATTTAGAATTACAGTATATTCAAATCTAATATACTATAACTTTTACATGCAAGACAAACTTTAAATTGCAACTTCAAATAGCAGAAGAAACTATATATAGACGCAAAATGCTTACAGAGTTTAGCAGGGGAACTACAGTATATATAATATACAGGGTGTCCCAGAATTAACTATCTATTTCAATGAAATCGGACAAATTTTTTAAAAACACACTTTTATTTATGTTTATCATGTTTAATATGTGTTAAAAATGTATAAATTTCTAAATTTTGTTCATAATTTTATTTTCATAATTTTTTCATTATCTGGTCCAATGAAAGACCGTCTGAAGTCATAGAATGGCAAAGAGACTCTCCAAAAGTTAACGTGTGGCTTGGAATGACCAAATCCAAAATTTATGGTGCTCCATCTTGTTGAAACACAACATTATCAAGAATGCCATCATCAAGAAGCTGTGGTTCGAGAAACTGCTGAAGCATATCAAGGTAGACGGTACCTGTTACAGTTGCTCCCGCAAAGAAGAATGGGCCATAAATTTTGGATTTGGTCATTCCAAGCCACACGTTAACTTTTGGAGAGTCTCTTTGCCATTCTATGACTTCAGACGGTCTTTCATTGGACCAGATAATGAAAAAATTATGAAAATAAAATTATGAAAAAAATTTAGAATTTTACACATTTTTAACACATATTAAACATGATAAACATAAATAAATGTGTGTTTTTAAAAAATTTGTCGGATTTCATTGAAATAGATAGTTAATTCTGGGACACCCTGTGTATATATATATATGCTAATACGCGATTAGCGGTAGGAACTATACATATATAGACGATTTTAAAATTTGCAGTCTTCTTGGAGGAAGGTGCCGCTTGGAAAGGAATAAGAGACATTTACCTGTGGTTTGCCGATCGAATAAGAGGGCCTGGGTAACAAGGATGTTCAGTGGCGGCCATGCAGGGTATGCGGTGCACAGGGGCCCACCAAACCCTCGTCATAAAAAACAATATACTTTGTATCTATAAAATAAACTATATTGGTTAAAAAATGTATTTGCGTATGTCATCAGTTCAAACGCTTCATTTAAATGTAATTAAGGTTCTCACTCTTACCTAATTTGGAGAAGTTTTCAACCTTCGTGTAAAAAGGGCGTATAACCATACAAAGATGTTATACAGAATTCTATAGAACTGCGGACATGACACAAAATTTGGTGAAAAATCTAAAAGCGCTTTAACAAAGATAAGGCAATTTAGTAAATGCACATGTTCACAGGCCCAGTGTTATATTTATAGTTATAAAATAATAATTTTGGTTATATTTCTTCTTCTTCTTTCTCTTCGCCCGTTCCCGCCTCTATGCGGGGTCGGCGTTTCTGACCAGCCTCCTCCACACAGCCCGGTCCTGGGCTTCTTCCTCCGACAAACCCTTCTCCCTCAAATCGTCCCTCACCTTCTCCATCCACCTTCGCTTCGGTCTGCCTCTCTTTCTCCTGCCATGCACCTCCATATTCATCGTTCTCTTACCTACATAATCTTCGTCCCCTCTCATCACATGTCCATACCATTTCAGTCTACTTTCTTGTATCTTCCTCGAGATTTCTCCAACCTTTGTTGTGCCCCTTATCCTTTCATTCCTTACTCTATCCAACCTTGTCACTCCGCACATCCATCTCAGCATTCTCATCTCCGTTACATCTAGTCTTTTCTCATGATCTTTCTTTATAGCCCAAGACTCAGCCCCGTACATCATAGCCGGTCTTACCACAGTCTTATACACCTTTCCCTTAACCCTTGCGCCTATTCTTCGGTCACACAACACCCCTGAAACTTTCTTCCAATTTTTCCAACCAGATTGCACTCTGTGTGTTATTTCTGTGTCCAGCTCACCGTCCTCAGCCACTGTCGATCCCAAGTACGTAAACTTACTTACTCTCTTTAACCTCGCTCCCTCTAAACTAATTTCTGAGTCTTGATTTTCGTAGAACCTCAGGTACTCCGTTTTCTTTCTGCTGATTTTCAACCCTCTGTCTTCAAAAGCCCTCCTCCATTCCTCCAATTTTCTTTCTACTACTTCTCTCCTCTTGCTGCACAGAACAATATCGTCTGCAAAGAGCATACACCAAGGGGATTGATCTTTTATCCCCTGGGCCAACACATCCATAATCAAAACAAAAAGGTACGGGCTCAAAGAAGATCCCTGATGTAGACCAACCCTCACGGGGAACCATTCCGTTACACCTACACTACTCCTAACCTGGGTCCTTGCTCCTTCATACATACTTTGCACCAACCTAACGTACTTCTCCGGCACACCTTTCTCTCTCATACACCTCCAAACCTCCTGGCGTGGCACTCTATCATATGCTTTCTCTAGGTCGATGAAAACCATGTGCAGTCCCTTTTGTCGCTCCCGGTGTTTCTCCATCAACTGCCTCAGTGCAAAAATCGCATCAGTTGTTCCCCTACCTGGCATAAAACCCAACTGCTCTTCCCCCACGGTTGTCTCTTCTCTTAACCTTTTCTCTATAATCCTTTCCCAAACCTTCATCGTGTGTGACATAAGCTTTATTCCCCTATAATTTCCACAATCCTGGATGTCCCCCTTCTCTTTGTAGATAGGTACGAGTGTACTATCCCCCCACTCCTCCGGCATTTCCTCTTGTTCATATATCTTCTGCATCAGATCCCACAATAGATCTATGCCCTCATCTCCCAAACAATTCCACGCCTCCACTGGTATCCCATCCGGTCCCAATGCCTTCCCCTTCTTCATTCCTTTCAACGCCACCTTCACCTCCTCCCTACTCACTCCTGAAGTTAACCCTTGATTTGGGACACCATCTTCAAAAATAACCCTTGGGTTTTCCTCATTTAACAGATGTTCAAAATAACTCTTCCATCTATCCATGATTTTATCCTGATCCTTTAAGACCACTCCCTGCCCATCCTTTACCTGTTTAATTTGAGTAAAATCTTTACTCGCCTTATCCCTAGCCTTCGCTATTCTAAGGATCTTTCTCTCTCCCGCCGGTGTCTCCAACTCTTTATATACTTCATCCATCGCCTGCGCCTTGGCTCTTGCCACTCCCTTCTTCGCCTCCTTTTTCGCCTGCCTATAGCTTTCTCTATCCTCTTGTCTACCAGATGTGTCCCACTTCTTTTTAGCATCTTTCTTCCTTTTAATCACCTCCTGAACCTCTTCATTCCACCACCACGTCTCTTTATCTTCAGGGGGTCTTCTACCTGATGTTTTGCCCAGTACTTCCTCACCAACTCTCAATATCACCCGGCTGTTCTCCTCCCACCATTCTTGTACACTCTCCAATGACCTTACTTCTTCCAAAACCTTCTCCTCAAATTTCCTTTTCTGGTCTTCTTTCTTCAGTCCCCACCACTTTATCCTAGGTGTCACCTGTTCTTGCCTTCTTTTCCTACCACTCTTAAACGACCAATCCATCACCAGGATTCTATGTTGCGCCGCCACGCTTTCCCCGTTTATGACTTTGCAGTTCTTAACTTCTTCCAAATGGGATCTCCTGCACATTAGAAAGTCTATCTGGCTTTCTCTTCCTCCGCTCCTATAGGTCACAAACTGGTTATCTTTTTTCTGGAAGAAGGTGTTGACTATCGCTAGATCAAACGCCATCGCGAAATCCACCACCCTTTCTCCTTCTTCATTTCTCTCTCCCACGCCCCAACCACCATGCACCCTCTCAATCACCTCTCTACTTCTTCCCACATGGCCATTCAGGTCTCCACCCAAGATCACTTTTTCCCCCTCTGGTATCGCACCAAGTTCTTGATCCAACTGATTCCAAAACACTTCCTTTTCTACACCTTCACAGCCAGCTTGGGGGGCATACGCACTCACGATGTTCACCGTCATCTCGTCAAGGCCCAGCTTAACACTCATAACTCTATCGCTCCTTCTACTCACACTCACCAGGCTATCCTTCAGCACTTCTGACAGCACTATACCAACACCGTTTCTACCCTGTTCATTCGTTCCACTATAAAGCAACTTATATCCCCCTCCCAGCTCCCTTGCTTTATTTCCTCTCCACCTCGTCTCCTGCACACACAATACTCCCACACACCGTCTCTCCATCAAATCCGCCACCTCCCTTCCTCTCCCAGTCATAGAGCCTACATTCAACGTCCCAACTCTAACCACTCGGACTAGCTTCTTTACCCGAGCCCGTCCTCGACTCGGCAGCCCTCGTCCATTTCTCGCGGGGGTCAGGCGAGGCCCCTGCGCGTCGCATACGGGGTACGCCCTGGCATTTTCCGAGGCTATATGAATTTGGCTCATCATTCTTGGTTTTGGCAAAATCTTTCACGGCCGGATGCCCTTCCTGACGCCAACCCTCACCATTTATCCGGGCTTGGGACCGGCACTGAGTTGTGCTGGCTTGCACCCCCAGTGGCTGGTTATATTTATAGTTTATAAATATTTTCGGGAGGAGATTATAGGCACCAATCGACCAGGGTACTTCAGGGGATTTACGGACATTTCTTCGAAAACATTTCTTCGAAAACAAAACTTCGACATCCAATAACTTCGACAAAAAATTACTTCGAAAATAAAACTTCGAATCAATAACTGCGGACATTTCTTCGAAAACATAAACATTTTGAGACAAGTAAAAGTCCTCGCTCCTAACTTAAACATTGATTCAATTTTAACTGATTTTGAAACAGGAATGATTAATGCATTAACTTCGGAATTTCAATCAGTTGCCAACTATGGTTGCTTTTTCCATTTTGGCCAATGCTTATATAGGAAAGTCTGTGAATATGGACTCAAAGCACGATACGACACTGATGCCCAATTCGCTCTAAATATTCGAATGCTTACAGCTCTTGCCTTCGTGCCACCTAACAAAGTTGTCGAGGGATTTAATATGCTAATTGACCAAAACATTCTTCCACATGAAGCAGAACCTGTTGTTGATTACTTCGAAGATACGTGGATCGGCCGTCCTGACAGACGGGGAAGACGTCGTGCTGCCAAATTTAAAATTGACATGTGGTCATGCTATGAAAGAGTTGAAAACGATTTACCGAAAACCAACAATGCGATTGAGGGATGGCATAGAGGTTTTTTACAGCAAGTTTCTTCTCACCATCCCACTATTTGGAAATTTTTAGTAACTTTAAAAAAGGAACAAGATTTAAATGAAATTTATTTTGAGAAATTAACTAGTGGTTTTGAGTTCAGAAAGAGTTCGAAAAAATATCAGGCTATTGCAAGCTAGTTCGTTCAGAAGGGCAAGAGGAAGACCTTTTCTTTGGATTTTGGACTGGTTACATCTTTTGATGATTCCCTTAATTTAATAGATTATTTACGTGGCATCGCATCTAATCTCAGAATGTAAATTTGTCATCATCAATAATAGTATTTTTAATTTACGATTGATTTTTACAATAAATTATTCTAACCTAACTATTCCTGTATTTTAAAAATTAAACAAATTGTGTAATATTTTTTTAACGCATAATGAACTATAATATTTTATTCGCATTAAACTATTCATGTTTCTTTTTATTTTAATAATAAAAGATTTGTGTAATATTTTATAATTATCCTTTTATGTTTTCGAAGAAATGTCCGCAGTTTTTGATTCGAAGTTTCATTTTCGAAGTAATTTTTTGTAGAAGTTATTGAATGTCGAAGTTTTTGATTTCGAAGTTTTGTTTTCGAAGAAATGTCCGCATACGACTTCAGGGGTGGGGAGACGTTAGATAGAAGATAGGGAGTGCTGGAACTCCCGTTTCCCCTCTCACTGTCCTCCTTAGCTGATCTTTTTCCTTGTCTCATTTACCCTGTGAGCAGTCCAACATGCTCTCAAACACACCAAAGGCTATTTTAGCGTGTATTAATACACAAAATGTGCATTATTAATTTTTTTTTGTATCTTTAAAAATTATTTTATGTATTATTAAATTTGTGCATTATTGAATTTAACTCTGTATGGACATGTGTGACATTTCTGTAACGTTTAAAATAATGCATTAAAATATATAATACGAAAACGTTATCAACTGTGCGCTCAACTCATCAGATTCGCTACATTTCAAAAACGCTAACAACTCAATCAACATATTTTCTATTTTAGAATGCTAAAATATATTTTAGTCTTATCCTCTACGTGTCAGGGCCACAAGGCCTATTTTTTCAGAAGCCTACTGAGTAATTTCTACCCAATCAACAATTATCGTAGGCCATAGGGTTATAGTCGATTTTTAGAAATTATAGTAGGATATCACTGGTATATCGTATGAAACCGACGGTGATGAAGATAAGTCAATACCGACTATAGCGCTTCTCAGGGCATGTACGGCTTCTCCGATAATGCTTGCAAAACCTACTATATTCCGACGTTAGGACGCCAGGTATTGAGTTGGAGTACACTAATATAAGGGTATAAATAGGTACCTAATGAAATAACATTTAGAATATCAAAGTACATTTATTTTTCCTAAATACTTATAAAATTTGGTATAAAATATGGTACTTTCCTGTTATCCCGGACCCCAGACTTTTTGCCAGATTCGGACGCCACTTGCCAAATTTCATTGCCAATTTTTTTTTTTAATGGTGAAGCCATTTGATCCACCAGTGGAAAATTTCAAATATGTAACACCAATGCAGCATGCTAATCTGTTGTACTTTATTGTACGAGCAGATAAACCTAATTTACTTGAAAAAATCAAATCGGCAATTGCTGTATCAATTGCAATAGATGGCTCTGTTGATCAATTCCAGCTTGACAATAAATATGTCAAGTGCAAGCTAGTTCGTTCAGATGGGCAAGAGGAAGACCTTTTCTTTGGATTTTCTGAATCTACTCAGCGGAAAACTGAAGGATATATATTAGCTGTGAAAGAAGCAGTCTCTTTCACTATTCCTTGGAAAGATCTTTTCAACAAGGTAACATGTGTTGTCACAGATGGAGAGAGTCTCAACACAGGAGAACATGTGAGCCTGTGGAAAATGTCTGAAACAAACCTTCCACTGATCAAAATTTGGTGTGAGGTTCATCGCTCAGATCTGGCCTTTGACAAAGTCTTCAAAACTGTGAAGGAAGTGAATATGTTGATACAAGATGGCAGTGTTCTCTCAACATTTTTTCATACCATCAGCAGTTCGCACCAAAGAAATGGAAAAGGTTGGAAAAGATAAGAATTTAACAGTGCATCATATTCCGAAATATTTTGAAGTTCGTTGGACAGATTTCTCTTACAATCTTTTCAGCAGTATTCTATCATTATACAAAGCAATCGTAGCATATTTAGAGCAGTCAGAAGATGCTTCTGCTCAAGGTCATCTGAAGAATCTTACTGATCTGAAAAAGTTCAGCACAATGTGCATAGTTGCAGACATTTTGTTCCTGTATTCAAGATTTCAAAAGTCCCTGCAAGACAATAAATGCACTTATTTTGATTGGGATAACAAAGTACAGAATCTCCTGAACAATCTAGATGCATTGAAGAGTCAATCGCTTCTTGGTGGATGGGAAAGTTCTTTTGAAGAAAATTTAGATGAGGACAACTTGACGTTCTTTGGCATCCAGCTCACTGACAAAAAGAGCAGAGTGAGCATCAATTAGTTACAACAGCAACACGCAATTTCAAAGATGTACGATACGAAATTATTGAATCCTTGATAAACTTCCTAAAAGAAAGATATGCTTTTGATTCTGATCGTTTAACGTTGTTGAGTAGCGTGTAGTGTCACGAGCGATCTGGAGGCACATTTCAGGTTTTGTACAATCAACCTTGATGATTTCAGAAAAGAAATCAAAAATTTTCTGCAACAAGCAGAGCACCTCCTTTTTCGCATGTAAAAAATAAAAAATTCTTGTTAATTACAGTTGGCAACACTGACTGACATGGTACTTCTGGCAGCTTTCTAATTATTCTCAGTGAGTCATCCCCTGAAATTTCTTAGTTCTACGCTAGCTCGCTTGAGAGAAACAAGTGTTTTTTTCTGTGGATGGGGTGTTCAAAAACCCCAAGGTACTAACGAAAGGTGCGTTTTGTGATATATACATTATACACATTTCTTTGTTTTGTTGTGTTTTATATTGTTTATAAGTTTGTTATATGTCTTAGGGTATATATATACCTACGGATATTTATATACATAATACATGTGTGTGTGCAGTATATTTTTATATACAGGGTGTCCGAAAATTATCTGTACAATTTTTGGCTGTTATTAAAAGTCAACCATGAAGTGTAGAAATTCCAGTGTTGTCCCATTTTACAGAGAATCTCATTAAGTTTTTTCTGATACCAAGTTTTGACAAGTTTTTTAGAAATTCCAGTGTGTCCGAACATTATCTGTACAATTTCATCTTTTAATAAAATTCTTGATAACACAAGTAAAATTCTTAAACAAGATTATTTAGAATCTGTATTTTCAAAAGTTTCTTTTATTAAAGTAACGTTGTTACAAACATTCGATAAGTGCACCATTAGTGATTCGCAAAACATCCAATCGATACTCCAAATGTTGCCATGTACGCTGCAGCATATGCCATATCCACATCAATTCGCTCAATAGCAGCTGTGATTCTTGCTTTTAAATCATCAATGTCTGTCACCCGCGTACATTTCTAAAAAACTTGTCAAAACGTGGTATCAGAAAAAACTTAATGAGATTCTCTGTAAAATGGGACAACACTGGAATTTCTACACTTCATGGTTGACTTTTAATAACAGCCAAAATTGTACAGATAATTCTCGGACACCCTGTATATATATTGGTAAACTTATTGTATATATTTTTTATTTATACGTTTGTGGTTTTGTTTGTGTTCCTGTGTGATACTTGTTGAGTTTTGCTGGTACAATGAGCACGCAAA
This sequence comes from Bathynomus jamesi, assembly GCA_023014485.1. Taxonomy (NCBI): domain Eukaryota; kingdom Metazoa; phylum Arthropoda; class Malacostraca; order Isopoda; family Cirolanidae; genus Bathynomus; species Bathynomus jamesi. Next base: position 368,263 of record JAJOZX010002735.1, read on the forward strand.
GAACACGGGGATCTGCCAGCCACATTGTCTTTGGTTCTCCACTATCAGAGCTTCCTCTGTCTGAACTTCCAACCCCTATACAAGTTGCAAGGCATTTCCTCTTCTTGAAGGAGAACAAGTACACCAGCAACAGGGAGATTCTTCCGGAGGTATGCCAAACACTCATTGACCTTTGGAATCGTGCTAACATTCCATCACAGCCAATCAAGAATGTGAAGACCAAGCTGCTCCGATTGATGGAAAAAGGCTCACAAGCATCGAATCAAGGCAAGCAGGCCACAAAAACCAAGAAGTTCGAGGAAAGCCTGAATCAATTGTTTGACATAGCTGTCTGCCAATGCGATGATCTGTCTGCATGCCACTGTGAAAAAGAAATGAAAGTTCCACGACGAGAGCATGCCTTTGTGATCAACCAGAGAACCACGCGGATCATGCAGATCAGTCGGGTGGATACGAATGTGACTCAGATGATGGAAAGAAGGAAGTCAAGAGAGGATCGGATGCAAGAAAGACAAGAAGAAGAGAATAGAAGAAAAACGGAACGGCAAGAGGTAGCATCCTCTGCAGATGTGGTCGAATCAGCTCAAGCAGAAGCAGACTCCAGTGGTGAAAGTGTTGGTGATGAGTGGATGGGTGATAGTGCCCAGGAGGACAGGAACATCACACCGATTCCCACTGTTGCTTTGGAAGCTGACCAGTATGGTGTATCGAACAGGGCTGCTGCAGCTATCAGCACTGCAACATTGGTTGACTATGGCATCATTAGTTCTGATGATCAGATAAACGTAATTGACCACCACAAAGTATGGAGAGCACGGCAGAAGGTACGGAGGGATCTGAAGGAAGCAGTAACTTACCACGATGTTGAAGTCACTGCTTTATTTTTTGATGGGCGGAAAGACATGACACTTGTCAAAGAGAAAAAGGGGAACAAATGGTACAGCACAAAGAAAGTTGAGACCACTATGTGCTGGTCGGAGAGCCTGGAACCTTCTATCTAAGCCATCTGACACTGGAATGAGGAACTGGCACTGTCATTGCGGATGGACTTCAAAATGCGATTGAAGAAATGGGTATTGCAGACAAGATAATTGCAGTGGGAGCCGACAGCACAGCCTCAAACACAGGGCACAGAAGTGGAGCAATACACCTGCTAGAGTGCCGCCTGGGTCGCCCTTTGCACTGGTTCATCTGTAGTCTGCATTTAAATGAACTCCCACTGCGCCACTTGTGCAAGGAACTCATCGGCCCAACAGAATCTGCAACTCAATGGAAAGGACCAATTGGCAAAGCTTTGGCCACATGTGAAAGTTTGCCACTTTCCTCTAGAGGAATTCAATGTATTGCTGATGGCCACACACTCCCGGATGTTGACCTTACTGAATTGAGTCGTGACCAAGCCTACCTCTACAGAATGATGAAAGCGATAAGGACTGGTGTCATTAATGAAGATCTTCTACGAGAGAAGCCTGGACCAATCTCCCATGCAAGATGGGTTACAACTTACAACTGCCAGCAGAATTTGTCGGCTATATGTAGCGATAGCGCAGCCAAGTGATGAACTGTATTCACTCATACAGTTTGTCGTGTGCCACTATGGACCCATGTAGTTTAGCATCAAGTGCTATCCAAGGTGCACAGATGGCCCAAAACATTTCCTGGAGCAAGTCAAGCTGCTACGATTACTGCCACCAGCTAGCAAGACTGTCACATGGCCTGTGAATAATCAATGTTCCCTCTAAGGTGTGCGCGTGTGCGCGCGCACACGCGTTGTGAAACCCGCGCACACAGCAAAATAAAATGCGCACAGGCTCAAGCGTATCATGAGTCACGACAGTAAATGAAGTAATTTAAAAAATATACCGTCACACAAGGTCTGACAATTTGCATCAACATACTCTATAGTCGCTCTTTTAAGTATGATATTAACCCCTTCCGCCCGACTTCGCCGACGTCCGCGCAATTACGCAATACAGATTTTTTTTACTCCATGTATTTGCATTTTTTCTTTTATACATTAACGCATTGAATATAAACCTTCTCTTTCTTATTTTTGCATAAAAACGAATAGTAATTATCTCATAATTCATAAAAAATAAAATTATTTTTTATTTTATTCCTATTTTGTGAATGGATAAAATCATGTATTAATCTTGAGTCTATTTTAAATTTCTAAATGCTAAAAATTGTTTTGAGAAATGATAACTAAAACAGTCATTTTCAATTAATGTTATTTTTATTTTATTTCTTTGTTTTGTTGAATTTTATTTTACTATTTTTTATTTTATTCATATTTTTAGAATGGATAAAGTGTTTTCTTTTTTAAGAATATATAATATTGTAAACAGTTTTTTAATATCCATTTAATAGTACCGTAATGATCAAGCTATCACCTTATGGAAATAATATTTATTAAGTAGTTAATATTTATACAGGGTGTACATAAAGTCAGGATCTATTTTTGTGAAATAATTATTTTTTTCTATTTTTCTTTTCAGAAGCCCTTAGAATGAATACAGAAGAGCGTGTGGCAATAGTAATTTGGCGAATCGAGGGAAAGAAATACAATGACATCAGAGAGAAGTTTAGAAGGAGATTTCATAAGCCGGGGCCAATAGACAAGACAATACGAAAATTGGTGAACAAATTTAAACGAACGGGATCTGTAAATGATGAAGCAAGATCAGGACGACCGTGTATGTCAGATCTTACCGTGAATGCAGTACGCGGAATTATCACTGAGGAGCCACGTACGTCCGTTCGTGCTGCATCACAGAGACTCGGCCTCCCGACGTCATCTGTGCACAAAATTCTGAAAGTTAATTTGCGGAAGAAAAGCTATCATTTGCAGGTTTTACATGATTTACATGAGGAAGATTTCCCTCGACCAAGTGCTGTGTGTGCTGATCTCGTAGAACAAATCTGGAGTGATAATTTAATGGACAACATTCTCTTTAGTGATGAAGCCACTTTCCATACGTGTGGAAAAGTAAATCGCCATAACTGTCGAATTTGGGCAGATGAAAGACCGAATGATTTCGTCCAAAATTGGGAAAGAGACTCACCTAAAGTTAATGTCTGGATGGGTTTAACAAAATCTAAGGTTTATGGTCCTTTTTTCTTTGCTGAAGCTACAGTTACGGGGCTTATTTATCTGGACATGTTGCAGCAATTCCTTGAACCTCAGCTGATTGGGGATAGGATTGTTAGTACCGTCGTCTATCAACATGATGGTGCTCCTTGTCACTATGCCAAAATTGTTCAGGATTATCTAAATGGACGTTTTCCAAATCGCTGGATCGGACGCGGAAGCAACAGACCTTGGCCAGCGAGATCACAGATTTAACCCCTTTAGATTTCTTTGCATGGGGCTTTATCAAATCGCACGTCTATCAGACGAAGATTACGAGTCTTGAAAACTTACGTACACGTATACGAACTGCTGCAGATAACGTAACCCCGCAAATGCTCCAGAATGTGTTTAGAAATGCTGCGGAACGATTTGAGCTGTGCAGGGATACTGATGGGCGTCACGTCGAATCCTACTCTTAATTATTTAATAAATGTTACCACTTTATCATTTTATGATTGAATTCCATATAATTTCCAAGTGCTTCACAAAAATAGATCCTGACTTTATGTACACCCTGTATATATTTCATTTTGAAGATAACAGCGCTCAGAAAAGTTTGCACAATTTTTCACCATGAATTTAAATGTATGCACAACGAAAATTTCTTGCGCACACGGACTAAAAAAAATTAGAGGGAACATTGCCTGTGATCCAAAGAAATGCATATTGGGCTCACCCTGAAAATGTTCTACTGGCAATGCTTGCAGATGCAGATCAAGCAAACCGAAAGTTGGCCATCGATGTAATCAAGACCATTCGACGAGCTCCCAAACCCACTCAACAGCAAGTCAGAGAATTTCGGCCACCAAAGATCAAAGTGCTCAGAATTTGAAAGATTTACTTCCACCAGTGGAGGAGCGCACAATGGAACCACCACTCACGAAGCAGTTCTCTGTCGAACAACTCGATAAGATCACTGAAGAGCCCCTTGTTGTCCGGCTACCATGTCACTCCCAAGGTGTAGAACGCTGTGTTAGGATGGTAACTGAAGCGTCTGGGGCAGTGTATGGAAAGGATTCAAGAGATGGTTACATTAGAGCAGTACTTAAATCCCGTGACTTTATGCCGTCATTCAAAACTAAACAAGATTTTAATGTATCATTTACTAAATAAAACTATCTAGTCTACCTACCTACCTACCTACCTACCTACAGTGTATATGTTTATTCCAAAAATAAATTTTTCTATTTTTCCTGAAAAGCAGTACATTGTAAGGGGTCAAATGATAGCTCAAACCCTAGGAAAGCAAGTGTCCAAAAGTTATGGGTAACTAGCAATTTTCACGATTTTCACATGCGAAAAAGGAGGTGTTGCACGTGTCACAAAAAAAATTTGTTTTCATTTTTGAATTTAGGGAGGTCAATTGTACAAAACCTGAAATGTACCTCTTGATCCGTTACACTTTGCCCAATGACGCTACACGCTATTGTTGAGCCCCTTGAGAAGTTTAGATTCCTCAGTGACTGACTCACAATTGAATGAATGCCATGCTTTCATTATTCCAGATCTTGACTTAGCAACATTTGCACTACAGTACAGAGATGCCTGTGCATTACCCGGTGTTTCAAGTATTGGAACTTCAAACCTGATGAAAAGACTTCTGCAGTTAGAAAATCAGGAATTTGATTTGTTGATCTTTGCACTTGGTCTGATTGTTGCAGCAAAACCGCATTCAGCAGATGTGGGAAGACTCATTAAGTCTTATAATGTTCTCAAAACAGCCGATCGTTCACAGCTGTCTTCAGATGTGCTTATGAACGATCTTTATGTTAGGCATAACATGCCAGTTGTGTCACACTTTGATTCAAGAAGTGCGGTGTTGCTGTGGTTGAATGACAAAGTAAGAAGAGATGTAGAACCAACAAAGCACAAGACTCAATGATGACGATGGTATGGATCAGTGTTTTTAGAAGCGTCAGATATTGAAAAAACTGTTACCAGTACTAAAAAAATTATGTTCTAATTTTGAATATACTACTAATTTTGAAAGTCTGACTCATTTTTTTATTTTTTTTTTTTTTGGTACTGTCACAGGTGTGTATTTTTAAAATTTGCTTAGAATAGCGTATGAAACACACACTTCTCTCCCTATTCCTCACCACATATACATGCATTTTACACACTACATAATCTTTTCAAAATTTAAAAAAAAAATGGCATCACCTTCACGAGCCTCGGAGTTCCCTGGAAAGGGGACCATAAATGTCCCCACTTCTGGCTCTCCCGCTGCCGATACCAAAAGCTAAGAGGATATTAGGCTTCATAGCACGTAATTTTTAATTTAAATCGAAGAATATTATATTGCCCCTTTACAAGTCCCTTGTCAGGCCTCATTTAGAATATGCCGTTCAGTTTTGGTGCCCGTATTTGCGTGAGGATATTGATAGATTAGAAAGTGTTCAACATCGTGCCACGAAACTAATTCCGTCATTGAGCAACAAGCCTTATGAAGATAGGATTAAAGAGTTAGACTTGCATTCACTCGAAACTAGGAGATTAAGGGGGGGGAGCTTATTGAAGTTTTCAAAATCATTAATAAAATCAATGACGTAAATTTTGACAAACTGTTCACTTTCGATAATAGCAATACTCGTAATAATGGATTTAAGTTCCGTGGCAGACGTTTCATTACTAATATCGCTAAAAGCTTTTTTACGTTTAAAGTAAGTGATAGATGGAATAATCTTCCTACGTCAGTCGTTAACTCTACCAGCGTTAATATGTTTAAGAACCGTTTAGATAGGCATTTTAAAAATATTAAAGTTGTTTAAAATAAAAAATCAATTAGCAACAGGAGCTCTGGGGGTGGTGGTCGAGGATGAGTCTGTTGATGATTAATGCCAGCGTGTGATGGCAGCAATAAAATTAAAAAAAAAAATTAGACTAACATGAGCGTAGATGTAGCTCGTAGCATAAACTAACCCACTTTTTGTTATACTCTACTTACTTTTTTTTTTCCTTCCTTACTTGCATGTCTGTAGTTTGCATGGTATGACAGTGAGTTAAAACTGTGTTTGCATGGTTTGTAAGCATTCTTATTTTACTTCTTTTCATCTTTCACCCCTCTCCTATTCTCTTCGACTATTTTTCCGACTTGTCAGCAGTGGCTGGTGGATGATGATGAGGAGTCTTTCTTTCTCTTTTTCTGAATGAATGGTAGGTTTTGCTACTTACTTAACCCCTTATTCTCCTCTTTTAACCCCCTCCTCTTTCCTTTCTCTCGGGGCTAACCTTAGAGTGGATCTTAGGGTCTTTGTTAGCCTTAGCTTCTGTAGAATCTTACACAATGATGCAGAGTGATGCAGAAGCACAAGTGACTCAAAACACCGGTGGGGCGAGAAGTAAGTGCAGGGGGGTGGCCCCTTAGGGGAGCTCAGGTCGGGCAAGCTGTGCAGAGGCAGAGGAGGATAAATCTGTTTCTGCGTATGGTGGTCATTTTGATTAGGTAAGTGAAGTTTGAGATGCTCCTGTGGAGTACCAGAAACCAAACTTTGCCCATTGTAGTGATCGCTAAACCGAATTTTGGCCAATCATTGTACGAGAAAAGGTGTTAAAAAAAATAGATCGCTAAAGCGAGTGATCATTGAGTGAATGATCGTTAAACAAGGGATACCTGTATAATACTGTAAACTGAAAATTTTTTATTATTCACATCTTATCAACAAATATGATCAATATGTCCGCCGCCCTGCTTACAAACTAATCTTAACCTTTTCTTCCATGACATGATACATTTTCTGATTTCTGCTAATGTTATTTTGTTCCAACATTCAAGTATTTTTTTCTTTAATTGCATTTCTGTAAACTTTTCTGTTTGGCTTTCATAAATCTCTGCTAGAGTGTTCCTTATTCACATCTTATCAACAAATATGATCAATATGTCCGCCGCCCTGCTTACAAACTAATCTTAACCTTTTCTTCCATGACATGATACATTTTCTGATTTCTGCTAATGTTATTTTGTTCCAACATTCAAGTATTTTTTTCTTTAATTGCATTTCTGTAAACTTTTCTGTTTGGCTTTCATAAATCTCTGCTAGAGTGTTCCATATGCAATAAGCCATGGGATTGCAATCAGGTGATTGTTGGGGCCAGTCATTGAGATGGTGTGGTTAAGACCCCAAGTTTGGTGGGAACTCCACCATTGGGAAGGATTCCTGAGAGCTCCAAAACCCCTCAGTAGCAGGCTTGCCAACTCAAATTTGATATTTTGAGCTAAAACTGCTTTTAAAAATGGCTAAAATCGGCTAAATTTTTTCCATTTTGAGCTAAACTTATGGCTAAAGAAAATTTTGTGTTTTTATATTGATATATACTCAGTACAATTTTATTTATTAAAAAGTGTAAATTTAAACCATAAAACAAAAAAATAATAATAAACTCACCTGATTTAAGTATCTAAGAGTTGAATATCTTCATCACACATTGTTGATGTAGAAGGGCAAGGATCATCTTTGGTAGAATATGATGCAATTGTACCTTTACCTTACCTTAAATTTACCTTAAAGCGCTTCTGCCTGAAGGGTGCGCTGCTCCCACGAAGTCTACTCAGCGCCTCCTGAGGCGGGGCCACGACGGGGTCGCCACCCTTCTTTTCTCTTGCTCCTGCCATACGATTTGGTCCCCTATTGAATTTGTGGGGGCTGGTCTGGCAGAGGAATACCCTGACACTGTGGGTTGGTCGGGTATGTTGGCTAAAAACATGTCCAAGTGTTTTTTAAAAGTATCTACTGGGACTGCACTTATATCTCTAAGGTACTGAGGCAAGGAGTTAAACAGGCGAGAACCCTGCCTAGAGATACTATTATATTGAAGGGTTTGAATCCTTCTCAGACTGTTTGGTGGGAGGTGATATTTTTTACACATTCTGCCAGTTCTTGTTAAGGTGGGCACAATTGGTTCAGTATTGGGGGCAACTAAAAGCCCTTCTAGAATTTTCCAGGTGTAGATTAGGATGTATCTCTCAAACCTTCTCTCTATGGAATAAAGGTTGAGGCCTCTAAGCCTATCCCAGTAGTTTAATTTGTCTTTACTCACCTGTTGCCCATCAGGTTGTTTAATTAATATACGAGGTAAAGGTTCTTTGTAGGCCCTCAATTTTTTGCAATTCATTCTGTTTGTGGGGAAACCATAATTGAGAGCAGTAGTCAATGCGTGGAAGGACAAGTGATTTCCACAGGGTAAGCATGGTCATACCTTTTTAATCCAAATTTGACGGACATTATAGCACTTAGCATTTTTAGTTCCATTTTATTTCTCAATTTAGATTTTATAATATTCATACTGCTAAATACCCTTTCAACTTCGGCATTGGAGTGTGGTAATATTAAAACTGAAGTTGCAAATTCTGAGTTCCTTAAATGGGTTGCATGCAGATGCATCTCTATATTGCAATACTTCACCCCAGAAAGCTTCAGTATTACTTTTATAATTCCAGTCAACTAAATGAAGCTTAAGCCATTGGTATTCAGAAGCAGATATGACTTCTTCAGATGCTCCCATGGATTCTATCAAACTGACAATGGATTCTTTAACTGGTTGTAGTGCTTTTCCAACAAATAAAAGGGAGATATTTTTCAGAATGGTTAAATTTTCTGGGAGCCTTTGCTTTAATTGCTTGAATAAAGTTAAAAGGAAATGTTGGGACCTTTCTCTCATACATTTTTCTTCATCTCTTATTATTTTTCCAAGATTTCTCAATTCTTCAATTTTTCTCTCAAATCTATACCCTAGATATGGTTTTGGGTCCAAAAATTCTTGAATATCTGAAGAAAGGGGGTCCACTTTAGCAGTAGGAATTAACAACTTGCTAGCAACTGATTTTATAAGAAGTGTAAGATCATCTAGAAGTCTGACTTTATCAGCTGTAGCTGATTCAAATAGTTGGTAATTATTCGTTTTTTGACCCAGTCTCTCTATAATGAGAGCAAACTTTTCTGGTCAATTTTGAGGTGCTCTGCACGAATCTGCCATCCATTTCCTGTGCAAATGCGTAGTTTTCGAGATATCATCATCTTGAAAATTACGTATTTGCACAGGAAACGGATGGCAGTTTTGTACAAAACACCTCAAAATTAACCAGAAAAGTTTGCACTTATCATTTTCATTTAAACTAACGAATTTAAATGAAAATATCATGACTTAACCTAACTAATCATCTAGGGCGTACAGTTGACCTAACCGGTGTCACGTACTGAACTGTCTGCAAAACATTAGGACCGATCAATTTGTGATGCGTGATCTTTACGGGGGCTCCACCCCCGTACCCCCGAGACCTAAATTATACAAATGATAATGTAATAACATGTGCCAACCTTGCATGGGTAGTCTGCTAAATTTCGCCTGCCCTTAAACTGAAATGACACGTTTATTTTTAGGATTTTTTTTACGGTATCTAAAGACCTTCTGGTCTTTTCTTAAAATACAAGCACTATTGTATTTAGGGCGGGTCACGGATGTCTTAATTATTCTGTGATTGAAAAAAAGGTCTAAACTCTTATCTTCATCGAGGGCAATATGGCGGATCAAGTCGACACATCATACTTCGTCACAAAAAGACCGAACTGAACAGACGAAAAATTGCTAAAAATGATTTATTTGTAAAACAGGACAAATTGAATTACGTAGAAGTAGCCAGAATCACCAATAATAAGAAATATTCACCAAATAGTCAATATATATATATTGAAAAAACACCAAAAATAGGAAATATATTTTAATAAAAAAACATATTTTATACAAATTTGCACAAGATAATATATATATTTTCTTATTCAGTTTTGATTGGTTATTCAATATATATTGCTGTTATAGCTGGGTGTGACTGGGTCAAAAAATGAATAATAACCAAATAGTTTATTTACTTTTTGAACTTCAACAAGAATTGGATGGAAAAAGAGCAGATAAGCTAGGTTCTCCTCATCTTTGTACATCTCATATAAAATTTCAGAGGTGTAGCACTTTTCTTTATTTCTCATAATCTCAAAATGAATTTTCAATTCAACCCACTGTGTTATTATCCTTCCAACTGCAGGTTCAATAGCTAACCATCTGGTTTTTGAATCACTTGGAATTTTCAATGGGTTTTCACCATCATTTATAGCTTTATATAAGTTCTTATAAGCCAACTGACGTGATGATGAAAGAGAGAACCATTTGTGTGTCTCTGCTATAAGAAATTCTAAATTTCGTGGGAGGCACTCTGAAGAATTATGAGAAACAGCTAGCTGAAGAGAGTGGCATACACATCTAAACAAAATCAGCGATGGGACTTCTCTTTCAAGTTTTTGATATACACCATCATTGATACCTATCATGACACTAGCATTATCAGTCCCAATGGCTACAAGTTTGTTTAAGTTAAGATTTTTACTTACCAGTTCACCTTTTAGTGCTTTAATAATACCATCAGCATTACACACTTCTAATTCCACAAGATTAAGGAAAGTTGAGATAACCTTGTTTTTAGATCTGCTATAAAAAATTATTGCAATCCCAAGCATTTTATGAGCACTAATATCATTAGATTCATCTAAAAGTGAGCTAAATTTACCATCTCCTATATCTTGAATCAAGTCTTCCACAAAATGAACATTTAAGATATTCTTAATGATTTCTGAGCATTTTGTTCTGTGCATTTTTAAATTTGAGGTAATTTTACTTTCCTTCTAACTTAGCAGTATCACTACACTTTGGCCTATAGAAACTGGTTATAGGCAGCGTTTTAAATGGAATTGCATTGATATGTTTTTTAGATTTCATGTGATTTATTAAATCATAGTATTTAGCATTTATGTCACATTTGCAAAACTTGCAATGCACTCTGCTAGGATTGGTAGGAACTTCACATAACCAATTCTTGAATAAATCATTATTCATCCATTCTTTTCTATATTTCTGCTTATAATTTATATCTTTAGGCATTTTGAGGGGTACTGAAAATTTTCATTTTAAACAATTTTGCTAATCATTCACGTTAAACACGGTGCTACTACAAGCTCACTCAGAATCATTAAAACTGGCCTGGCCTGAGGCACCCGCGAAAATAAAAAACAAAAGACAGGTGGGAATTTGTCGCGAACATGTTTTCTAAAAAAAATTTGGTACCAGCTAAACCAAACATGGTAACTTTTATAGTCTACTGTAAAGACAAAATAATTTAAAAATTATGACATGTATTTCAATTAAATATAAATAATAAAATTTCAAATCAGCCATAAAATGAAATTACATCAGCTACAAGATTCTTTAAATATGGCCAGAATTTTGGCTATCCACCAATGCAGTTTTTTCTCTGCTAGATTTCAGTAAAAGTGGCCAGATTTGGCCGAATAATGGCTAAATTGGCAACACTGCGAGTCAGTAGTGCTTGGGAGGTCTCAGTAATCCCCATTGGGCCAGAGCTTTCTTAGAATGCCAGGCCTTCAGAGTTACTAAAAATGTTTTTCTTCTCTTTTTAATTAATTATAACAGATTTGAAATTCTCTCAGTATAGAGAATAATCAGAACCTTGAGGCAATCATATGCCTGATTATAACAGATTTGAAATTCTCTCAGTATAGAGAATAATCAGAACCTTGAGGCAATCATATGCCTGATTATAACAGATTTGAAATTCTCAGTATAGAGAATAATCAGAACCTTGAGGCAATCATATGCCTGATTATAACAGATTTGAAATTCTCTCAGTATAGAGAATAATCAGAACCTTGAGGCAATCATATGCCTGATTATAACAGATTTGAAATTATCTCAGTAGGCTATAGAGAATAATCAGAACCTTGAGGCAATCATATGCCCATTTCTAGAGATGGGAAAGCATCTCACTTCTCCTTGATGGTGTGGTAGGTGATCCTATAGTCTTGTATCACCTATAGTCTTGTTTTTACCATTGGTGTTTTGTATTGCTTAACCATTAGCTATAAGAACCATGTCTAACATATTTGGATCACTTAAAATTATCATGTAAATATCATATTCATTTTTGAATGCCTGATTTCCTTTATAAAGACCTTGTTGAAAAACTTAACTTCAGTTATCAATATGCATCACAATGGATTTTGAGCTTTCTCAGGCTGTGAACTAAATTGTACCTTTAACTGCCTTATGAGCAACATATTAATGCAAATACATATCCCAAAATTTTAGAACCTTAATTATTATTATTATTGTTAATTTTGCTCCCTTTTCTGGCATCATTGCACTCATGGATTCCTGTGGGTCCACTGATGCCAGTGCTGGGGAGATAATCTCTAAATGTTTGTTGGTTTCTTTTCTCTTTATCAGGGATTTGTTTTTGGCTGGGACATTTGCTTATTGAAGTGAATTTGGACAAAGCTTTTTCTTCCCCAATACCTGCAGAAATGCTGAAGCCAGTATTCACATATGTTCTTTTTGTTATAAACATTGCTTTTGTTTGCACTGATTGAGCCAAGAATACCTTTAATGATTGTGATAAGAAGGATAGTGTGTGTGGAGTATCAAATGACACATCTGGGACTTATCAGGTTTACAATTTTGGTAAACACTCGTTGACTTTGCCCTAGTGACTAATATTCTTTGTTTTTTGTATTAGTTATGCAAGTTCCTTTTCTTCTGTAAGTCTTGTCTCCTTTGTGTGGTAATGGGCTGGTGATGGCCAATAATTCAATGGTTTTATTTTATGTTGACATTTTTGTGTGTGGTATGGGACTAATGTTGTTTGTTTCTTTTGGTTTATAATAATAGTTGTTGTTTTTGCCCAAGTGCTTAGTTGGTTCTGAATACACATTAGTGTATGATCAATAAAATTGTTCATATTTTCTTTAGTTACCTGTAAAAACTTGCCTGCTGATGCAATTAACCTTGTAAGTGTTATTTTTGTTTCTTTGATTAAATTAGGCAAAGGATGCTTTACTTTTCTTAAATCCTCCCACCATAAGTCGAGGAGTAAGTCTTTAAAAGAGGCAGACTGCCCCAGAGATCTTAAAGGTGAGAACCCAGTTTCAAATTGGTAGGAGCTGCCTATCTGACATAATCTCAACCACACTAAAAGTGGGAACTTGCTCATCTCATTTCTCTCATTCTTAGCAGTGTGGGTGGTGCTGAAGTCAGAGGATTTATTTTTACTCAATTGAAGGCCCTCTGGGTGGTCCTCACTGGCAGCTCAATCTCCCATCTCAGCAACCAGCAGCAGCTGCTGTGACCCCACTAGAGTATCCGGTAGGTGAGTAACACAGATTCATCTTTACACAAAACACTTACTGGCATCACGTCCCATTTCATCATTTTTTCCAATGAAGTTGACTACATTCTGTTGTAGATAATCCTGTGTGAACTTGCTAGTATGAGCTATAGCACCATCTTGTTGAAGTATGAAATCGTTTCCATAATACAGATGCTGACAATCAGGCAAAAGATTCTCCTCTAGGAGATTTACATAGGTTTCTGAATTAATTTTTTTATTTTCTATACTGAAATGAATTTTTGTCTTTCCATTCCACGATACACCTGCTAATACCATGATTTTTTGGAAAACTGACTTGTCTGGTGGTAAAGTCTTGATGGAGGAATGTCTTTCTTACACTGACCATAAATAACATCATTTCGGGAGTTTCAAGCAATCTCGATGGTGGTGTCTTTTTCATCTGTAAAAACTATTTTTTTAACATTGTTGAACGAAAATCTATCAAGCAATTTTCTACAATGAATTTTTCTTTTAGCTCTTACATTGCTGTCATGTCTTGAAACATGGATCCTTTTAAATGCTTTAAGTCCTACCATTCTCTGCATTCTTTGTATGGAACTTCGACTGATACCTAAATTTCTTGTAATTTTCCTCTGAGAGCAGTGTGACCCAGGTTGATCTTCTTGAGATAGGCTCATCATTGCAATCATTGGTATATTGTCTTGAGTGTAAACTGTTTTAGACCAACCACTTCCACGCTTCCATGCCATTGAACCAGTTGCTTGAAGTTTTTTAATTATTCTATTCACAGACATAACATTACAAGTTATTCCTGGAAATTCCTTCAAAATTCTCACCTCAATCCATCTTTTTTCCAAGAAACACTTTTCAATCACTGCTTTTTCACTGTTAGTTAGAACCATAATTTGAAGGGTAAGTTTAAAAAACAGTAAGATGGGTGTAGCCTATATCATCTGACATTTTTCAGAGACTGACAGATTATCCATAGGCTAAGGAAACTACTACAAGTCTTAGAATAGTTGCCAGGTACAGCTACACACATTTAGGATTTAGGATATTCGTTTTTTCACCATACCTCATTGTTCCCTTAACTGTGGAAAAAGTATTTTATGTAGAGGTCTGAAATTTTTATGATGGCTTATCAATAGATTGAGGTAAAAGTTATACAAATTTTGGAAGTGTGAACTGCATATTTTTGAAGTTATTGATGTTCAAATCTCAAGGTTTTTTTTTGGGGGCCACCTGATATATATATATATTAGGGTGGTCCTTAGCCATAGAGGTAAAAAAAATTGTTTCGAAATGTAAATGTCCTACCCCCCAAAACTCTTCTATTTGATGAAAGAAGGTAAAGATTCAGTTTAGCACTGGGAACCCAATTTTTGCATGAAAATAGGTTTTTCTGATGTATTTCACTGTTTCATGCAAATGTGACCTTCATTTCTTGTGCAAATGTGTAATAAATAAATTACTTAATAATTTCATCTTATTAATCTGTCAGACAGTTTAAGTGGGATAATGTTAAAAGAAAGGGGTTTAATATATATATATATATATATATATATATATATATATATATGTATGTATATGTATTTTTTTTTAATTGGGGTTGTTTACCTCCTTCGCAACATCTAAGGTCATATGATGGAGGGGACCTACAGCTTTACGTGGGATCCGAACCATGGGTCGCTACATAATCTGGGCGCGGAGGATGGTCTCCCATCCAACTACTACCCAGACCCAATGCTGCTTAACTTCGCTGATCTCCGAAAAGCGGTGTTACGACATCGGCCACTACGTAGCCCATATATATATGGGCTACATTGTGGCCGATGTCGTAACACCGCTTCCCAGAGATCAGCGAAGTTAAGTGACATTGGGTCTGGGTAGTAGTTGGATGGGAAGCCATCCTCCGCGCCCAGATTATGTAGTGACCTGTGGTTTGGATCCCACATAAAGCTGTAGGTCCCCTCCATCATATGACCTTAAATGTTGCGAAGGAGGTTAAACAACCCCAATAAAAAAAAAAAATTATATAACACCTAAACAAACCTAACCTAACCTGGTAAAGATTCGGTTTAGCACTGGGATTCCTGGTGCTAAACTGAATCTTAACCTGAAAGAATTATATGTGCAAAATTTCCTCTAAATATATTAATATTTAGAGATTGCTCATGGCACTGAAATTTTAGGACTGCCACCTGTATATCACAACATGGTAAGAGGTAGCATATGTGACATTTCATCAGTTGTTATCCCGATAAAATGTAACCTTTTTGACCGATTTACTGGAATCCAGGTCCCCCTCACCCAATGGAGAGCATTAGCCATGTTCAATGATGGGGATTTCATGGGAGCCAGCTAGCATCCTACTCATTGTCACCTGGTTAATGTCAACTTCTAGCCATTGGGAATATACCAATGGTGCTCTGAGACAACCTGCAGAAGATACTGCAGCTGCTCTTCATTTTTTTTTTAATTTTCTTTGTTTTTCCCTTCTACTCCAGCTGGAGAGAGTTTCTTACTTCCAGGGTTAAACCTTAACCCTAAGGAATTTGTAGGTACAGCCTAGTACTAGATGTAGGATAGAGGGGTGCTGTATCATAGTATCTCCCCTACAATTTCTCCAGATGTTATACTTATGGACAGTTGGTCAAAAACTCCACTGTAGATTTCTTTACTGCCCCTGTTGCTCCTACCACTATTGGGATGATCTCAGGTTCTACATATTCCACATTCTCCGTATTTCATGTTTGAGTCTGGTATTTTAAGACTTTTTCCCTTTCATAATTAACCACATTCCAGTCCATTGGGACTCCTACTTCCACCACTTGAGAGACATTTGTTACCCTCCTTCTCTCTCACTACTATGTCTGGCCTGCATCCTGATACCCTGATGTTGATTGGTATCTCACGATCATATAGGAGCAGCACTTTATCATTGTCTTCTATTCCTTGTGGAATATGTTCCTAATGCTTTTCTGTTTCTAGCCCTATTTCATATTTCTTACACAGCCTGAAGTGGATTAGCTTGCAGACTGCATTGTATCTGTCTGTGTAGAAGTATTTTGCATCCAGATAGTATGTGACTCAGTCTGTGGGTTCTTTGAGCACAGTCTGTACATCCCAGTTTCATTTTTACCCTTGCTATTTCTTTTGAACCAGTTTGCCCATAGTGCCTGGTCTTGTGCTGCCACCACTAGCCATTCCTCTTCTGGTCTCAGTGCCCCTCTTACCAGGGACTCCACAGATTTATCCCTCTCTGTGTAATGTGTATGCTCTGTTTAGCACCTCCTCTTTGTATACTTTGCTGAATTTGTGCTCTTCCTAGTTCTCCTTTTCTTCTGATCTTTTCCTGTTATACCTTTTTATGGTGCTTATCTTTTCCATGAGAGGTTTATTTGCAATGTCTTCAAACTGTTCAGGTCCTATGCTGGCATCCACTAGATAACACTGGTATGTATATGAAATTTTTTTGTCTGCTGTGAGGGTTTTTTCAACTCATACTATATAATTCGACCATGCTGAATTCGAAAATGACATTGGTTTTCCTCAATCAGGTCAGGTTTTTTCTCTATTGGCCATTTATTATAAGTCCAATTTTATCCCCAAATTTATTGATTTTTTTAGCTTAAACACTGTAGATACGAGTAATATTATAAGAACACTTGTGAAAAATGAAAACATTGTGTGAATAAATACTTTTATTCATACAATGAATATGGAAAAAAGTTTATTGAGGAAGGAATGAAGTTTTTTTGGCTTTCTGTCTGTGTTTCTCTTCGGGCACGTCTCACTTCAAACACCAGCAATAGTCCGCCAGCATATTGATATCCCAGTTTCCCTGGTACCTCTCTTCCATTATTTTGATATCTTGGTGAAATCGTTCACCCTGTTCCTCAATATAATCCCCGCAATTTTCAGGAAAATAGTCCAAGTGGGACCACAAAAAGTGCATTTTTATGGACATGCGCGACCCATGAGCTTTGAAAGCTTCCATCAAGTTTTCGACAACGGACTCGTATTCTGGACTTCTACGCTTGCCAAGAAAATCAGTGACAACTGATTTGAATGCCTGCCAGGCATTCTTCTCAGTTGGAGTCATTGCATTTTCGAACTGAGTATCCTTGATCAAAGTTCGAATTTGAGGACCATCAAAAACCCCAGCATTTAGTTTAGCATCAGATATATGAGGAAATTTACTCTCGAGATATCGGAATGCTGAACCCTCCTTATTCATTGATTTGAAATTTTTCATCAAGCCCAGCTTAATATGAAGTGGTGGGAGCAAAATTTTTGTTGGTGGTACAAGGGGCACTGAAACGACATTATGCGACCCAGGTTCAAAATTCTCTCTGGATGCCCATTCACGCTGTGCATAGTGCTTCTCATCCGCTCGGCTATCCTATTTGCAGAGGAAACATGGGTATTTCGTGTATCCCCCTTGCATTCCCAATACAAATGCCACAATCTGAAAAAAAATGAAAATATTTAGAGAATTTGTTCTATCAGATAAAAAAATCTATGCATTGGACTGTATCACTTCTGTGGGGAAGTTAAGTGTTCTTATACACTCTCAAATAACCTTTGGAAAAACAACATAGTCAATAGCAATAGTTTACTTATGATATTAGTATTACCTTCAAATCTCCACAGATCCTCCAGTTATGTTGGTTGTATACGAGAGCATCCAGTAAAATTTTCATGTTATCGTAGCTCTCAGTAAGTTGTACGGAATGTGCTACAGGGACTGATGCAACCCTATTCCCAATGTTGAGAAGTACTGCTTTCAAACTTCGTTTAGACGAGTCTATAAATAGCCTCCATTCTGATGCGTTATATGGCAGGCCCAAGGATTCAATTAGCCCCTCAACATTGCAGCAGTACACTAAGGAAGAGGTTTTTTCGTGCACTGCAAAAAACTTGCGGAATTCTTCCTCTCGTTTCCTATACCAGGAGAATGTTGTTCCCGGAGCCAGCAAGTTGTCCTCTCGAAGTCGTGAGCCCAAGATCTCGGCAGCTAATTTGGAAAGTCCTAAATCCCTGGTAAGATCATTAAGTTTGGCCTGGTTGAGAGGCCTTGGCTCATTTGAAGTGGTATTTTGAGGTATATATGACTGGGACTGGTCATTGGCATTGGTCATTGATTCATCATCAGAATCATCGAAGTCCAGGGTTTGAGGTGGGTCGGGTATTGGAATTCCAGGACCATGGGGTACAGGTCTCATAGCAGAAGGAATGTCAGGGTATACAACAATGTGTTTATTCTCCTTGTTAACTCCTGAAAATAGAAACACAGAAACATGGATATAAAACTTGCATATGAAATAGAAGAAGCATTCAGACAGTGGCGGCTCGTGAGGGAAGGCTGCGGTCTGTAAGATATGAAATAGGTCGATGGAGTCTGTATATTTTCTTTCTTTTTCATTCATATTGTCCCTTCGGGGACAATATGAATGAAAAAGAAAGAAAATATACAATCATTGTATATGTAAATGTAACTTGTATAACAATATGTATGTGTAAATATTTTCTATAACAATATGTATATGTAAATGTATGATTACCATTATGGTGAATATTATGCTATATATGGTGAATATTACATTATGGTGAATATTATGTCAAGTTTCATACGAGGATTTCAAAATATTTAAGAAAAATAAATTTATAAGCCCACCTTGGAGGTTTGTCATGCAGAAATAGCAATCTGTCACGTGATCCTTTCCTTCTCTCCAAATCATGGGAATTCCAAAAGGCAAAGATTTCGCTCTGCCTTTGCTCCATCTTCTCAAATTTTCAATGCACATCTTGCAGCACATATGAGGGGCGAAATTTTTGTCCTGGTCCCCTAGCTTAATTCCAAAGTATGCTCTACAGTATACATTGTCTTCACAAATTTAGTGATTTGGGACTGGTTATTTGGCACGGTAACCATCCCACATATGTAGCAGAATCTATTGGGATCATTTTTACACGCTCTATTCATTATGAAATATTTTATCTATATGCCTGAAAAGTAAAAAAAGATATTATACAAGTGAAACAAGTGATGATAGATGTTACTGTTCCAATTCCGCTTTGACAAAATCACGAAAAATTCTATTTTACTTATGAGGCCATAGCCGGATAACCTGAGCTGATTGAGAAAAACGGATTGCAGATTCGAAATCAGCAGGAAAAACTCTATAATAATCACTTACAAAACCCTTGACAGCAAAATTGATGCATACCAGTGTAATCATTTGCCTTATTTGACAGTGATGTTGTTTGAGGCTTTTCACATTCATGGTCTCTTACAAATCTGACTAGCCTTCCTTCTCCTTCCTTTATGTACTGTGCTAATTCTATTGTTGTGGCTTTGTGCACTTGGTCTATTAGCACAAGCCCTAATCCACCGACCCTCCTTGGCAGGTATAGCCTTGGTGTGCATTGGTTTTTATATATGATCTTATGCACATGGAGCATTTTTCTGGTGATTGTATCCAGTTTGTTGATTTCTAGCTGGGTCCAATTGATTATGCCAAAACTGTATGACAGTACAGGTACTGCCAGTGAGTTTATGGATAGGATCTTATTTTTACTGTTTAGGTGGGATTTTAGGATTAGTTTTATTCTTTTTAAATATTCTTTCCGCAGTCTTTCTTTCATGATGTCATTTTCCATCTTTTCAGATTCTTCCATTCCCAGATATTTATATGTAGCCTCTTGCTCTAGTTCTTCCATCACGATATTGTCCACCTTGATGTTTTCTGATTCACACCTTTTGCCTTTCTTTAATGTGACAGTGGCACATTTCTCAAGACCAAACTTCATCTGGATGTCATCTGAGAACTTTTTGATCTCCCTGATCTCTTCTGTTAGCTCACTTTTGTTTTGGGTATACAGTTTTAGGTCATCCATGTTAGAACAAGCAAGATATTTTTGGGCTGCTCTTTTTCCTTGGTCTCATCACATAGCCTTTATTTAGGTTATTTATTAGTTGGCTATGTGGGTTTAGTGCCAGTATGAACAAAAGGGGATATTGAATCACCCTGGTAGATCCCTCTCGTGATTCTCACACTGTTCACCTCTAAAGTTCCCTTACTGTGATGGATGGTTAGGTACATTTCCCATCGTGTCATAGCTGTTTCTAAGATCCTGATAGTAGGGTGGATCTTGTATAGTCTCAACACCACCTTCACCCAGGAGTGGGGTACACTGTCATATGCCTTTTTGTAGTCAATCCATGCCATGCTGGTCTTTTGTCCCATACATTTTTCTGCTACATCCTTTTTGTTCTGGGCTTATAATATTGTTTTCTTCTGCATGGCTGTAGATCCTGTCTGCTATGATTCCTGTTAGTATTTTGTAGGTTGTTGGCAAGCATGTTATTGGTCAATATTTGTTTGGGTTCTGGGTTTCATGGGACTTTGGTAGTAATGTTGTTTTTCCCCATTGTCAAACATTCTGGTGCTTCTTCTGCTGTTAGTATCTTGTTGAAGCACCTTGTTAGTTTTCCACTTTGTGACCAGGGCTGTGGAGTCGGCACATAAAAAACTGACTCCGACTCCTCAATTTTTTGTCTATCCGACTCGACTCCGACTCCGAAGGTATATTAATTCTAAATCTGCTATGATGATAATTACACAAGAGGCATTTCATCACCACCACGTGAAGCATCATCATCTGTGGTCATTGTTACGGTAACTTTGTCTGTAGTGAAGAATCTTGTAAGTGGTGCTTGTCGTTCAGTAGATTTCTGATCTTTTGTTAACTTTGAAGTAGTTGGAAGGTTTTTATTACTATCTTTCTCAATGACAACTTCTAAAATTTTGGGATGGAAACACTGCAAATGTCTTTTCAAATTTGATGCTCTGGTTGGTGCATTTTTATCAGAGCCAGTAAAACCACTGATTTTTGCTTCACATAATTTTTTATCATCATCATCATCTATCATACACTGACACACGAAATGTTTCCCATCTATGGTTATTGTAAAATATTAAAAAACTGCAGACTTTGTTGGAAGTGTCTTTGCCATTGTGAAAGGGGTTTTAGACTTGAAAGTTAAAAACTTATGAAATTTAGAAAGAACTCGAAATTAAATAAGCATTAAAAATAAAAAATATTATCTGAAAAGAAAAAATGAATTAATGGCATTAGTGTCTGAAATGGAAAACATTGTGTTTATTATTTAAGTGGTTTAACCACCATAGCTGCCAGTGATATCACACACAAAAACATATTTTATTAAAATTTATATTGAGGTCGGAGTCGGTACATTTTTACCGACTCCAACTCCGACTCCAGCACCACCAAAATTGACTCCGACTCCACAGCCCTGTTTGTGACATTAGCTTTTTCAACCAGAAGTTCTTAATCATATCTGGGCCTGGTGCTTTCCAGTTACTGTTTTTCTTTATTTTCTCCTCAACTTCTTTCATGGTTATTCTGTCCATGTTCATCTCCGAGATGTTTCTCACCTTTTCGCTGTTATAAAAGGCTCCCAATCCATTCTGCACCATCATCATGGTTGACTTCATTCTCATAGATGTTCATCCAGGAATGCTCCACTTGTTCTTTTTCAGGCATTCTTTAATTCTCTCAATAGTTTTGTTGGGTTATCTTCAAACATCTCATTTTATTTTGTTTCTTTGTCCAAGTCTATACGATGTCCCAATTTACGATATTTCGTGTTAATGATGGTGATGAATTAAGACCAACTCCCTATTTGCAATCAAAAAAATTCGCATTAACGATGACCATTGGTCAGCCAAACTCGCTGATGCTTGGAAGAGGGACCCCATCTCTCGCACAACCCTCAACTTCACCCTCTCCGGACTCCCCAGAGGCTGTGTGGGAGTCAAAGTGACATCTACACTCCACCTATGAGAGTTCCCTTAGTCTCGAAGGGGACATGTGATGATGACCAGGCTTGTTCTTAATGGTGTGGTGAGTGTTGTTTTATTGTTTTCTATTGATTTTACGAGTGTAGGAATTTTTTTTTTTTTGTGATACATGTGTGTTTGGGACTGGCTGGGAATGTATCCCATTGAACCCCATGTTATAATGAACTTGATTTGCGATGGGGTTTTCAGGAATGCAACTCCATCATAAATCAAGGTTTACCTGTATATCTTGCCAATCTTTTTGCTTTTGCTGCCAGGTCTAGTTTTTTCCTGGCAATGCTTTGTATGATTTTTTTTTCATTGTCCAGTTTTTCTCTTTGCATTAGTACATTTACCTTCCTCCTTCCCAGTTCAGATCTTATTTCCCCCCTCATATGGGTAGTTACAATTGAGATCTCTTTCCTGAGGTTACTCACTCTGCTCTCTAGTCTTTGCTGCCACCTTGGCTTCCTCTCATTCCATTCATTCCCTGGTTTTGCTCCTGGCTATTATGCTTGTGTATCTTTATCCCTCCCATCTCTGTTATGCTGACTGCTGTTGTGTAATGTAACCTGTTTATCTCTGTGAGGTTACTTTCCTGGGGTGTTATTGCAGGCAGTACTTTGTTTGCTAGTCCTATGTATTTTCTGACCTTGTAGGTGTTTTTCAGCTTGGGCAGTGGTCTTCTGTGGTTCAATTCCTGATGTAGCTATGTCTTTTTTTCTGTGGATCAGGATCCTCCTTTTCATTAATTTGTCTTCCTCACTTTACTCTTCCATCTCTCATACTATCATTGTCTGGCTCTGATGTAGTCTCTCCCTCATCATCTGATGGTTCACTTGGGGGATGGGTGGGTGGCAAGGTGTTTGTGTGCCATTGGTCCATCTCCACTTCCAGAGCTGGGCAATAAATACATTGAATGTATTTAAATACTAAATACATTTTACGAATGTATTTAGATACTAAATACAAAATACATCAATTGTATTTAAATATATTTTAAATTGTTATCTGCAGATATATCACTGTTTGATTCACTGGATTTGCTTGTTGAAGCCATGACACGCACACGATAAAGAAATCAACCGCTTTCGACTAAGAGTGGCACACAACTGATTGAACTGACACGTTGAAACATGAACCATGCTGTACTACACTGTCGATGCATCGTACTGTGCTAGTACAGAACGTTTAAACCAGTAAAAGTATTTACATTTTTATATTTTGAGTATTTAAATACTCATTAAAGTATTTAAATACATGAAAAACAATGTATTTATAAATACAGTTCTAAATACACAAATGTGTTTAAATACTGCCCAGCTCTGTCCACTTCCATCTCCTCATCCTCCCCTGGGCAGACATTGTGCTCCACTTCTTCTGTACTGTCCCTGGTAGGTGTTCTCTTTACAGCAGTTGGGATTGTCTCCTGTTTTCTCTGTTACTGGTGCTTCTTCATTTACTGAGGTTTCCTCTTCACTTTCTGGTGTTTTGTCAAGTTTTTTTTTTTTTTTTTTCTTCTACCTACTGTCCCTTTGCATGTTCTTATTTCTTCTAGGATGTCAGCAGTTATCGCCAGTTGTTCCTGTACAAACCTAATTGCCTTTTCTTTTACTGTCTGTGCCTCATCATATATTGGTAGCATGGCTCTTTATTTTCTCTCGTAATCAATTTTCCTTTCCGTGATTGTCTTTAGGATATGATGATTTTGCCTGATCACTCTTTTACAGTCCAAGGTATGGTCTGTGTACCATTTCTGGAACCTGTATACCATGTAGTCATTCTCATCAAACTCCTTCCTTTCAAATGCCCTTTTTGGAGTTTGCTCTTGTTCTCTTTTTCTGGGATCATCTGTCCTATATACAGGCTTTCTAACAGGTACAGATTTCTCTCCAGTGTCCATGTCCATTTGCTCGTGGTGTTCTCATTTCCCTCTTGGATATAGTATTCTGCCTCTCTTTTTATATTTTTCATTTCTGCTGTGATCTCTAATTTCCCTAGTTTGATGTTTGTGTTAATGCTGTGGAACCTACAGTCTGGGTTTTTTTCTGGCTTCTCCCTATCTATGACTCCTCTCTTTTTTAGCATTTCTCTGCACCTTTTGCCAGTTCTATTCTTTGGGAACTGCTCACTTGTGGCATAGGCAGTGCACCACAGTGCATCCTGAGTCCTGATGTCATCTGAGCCAGATGCTGATTAAGTCTTGAATGAGGGCAACAGCACGTTCTATGTTGTCATTCATAACAGATAAGTTGTTGATGACATTCTGTGCCATCTGGTAGTCTCTGGTCTCTCAGACCTCTGGGGCATGCTCCAGAAATTCATTGGGTAATCTGAGTTTTCTGAATAACTCTGGAGTTCTGGGTTACAAAATTTTCTAAGCCACAGCTGGTGATGGAATGAGACTCAATCTTACTCCTTTTGGAAGAATCTTTTTCTCTTATTTTTCAATGCATTTACCATCCATTGTTTTGTTACCTCAGGAACTTTCGGATTGAAAAATTAGTAATACCATCTCCTCTGAGAGATACCAAAGATGGAGTGCAAACTTTCATGAGGTGGCTTTGGAAATGTTCTTGTTGGTGTAGCTATATAGGCTCTTTAGAAGTTCAATGTCTTGGCAGGGAGCTGAGGTTGCCAATGGTGCCATGAACCATGCTTTCATGTAGATGGTCACTGCAAAGTTGTTCACCTCTCATAGGTTTTTCTCTTTATGAGCAGTGAGAAGGAACTCAGGTTGAAACATCCATACTTTCAGAGAGTAAATGACCTTAGACATTGACCAAGCATGGTGCCATAAAGCAAACTCCCCAAGGAAAAATGCCTCTGAGAAAAATCATGGAGAGCTCCAGAAACTCCTGGTAATCACCTCTTAATATCTGCTCCTTGAACTGCTGCTCAGCAAATGCAAGGAGATCTGCACTCATAGCCTCATTGCTAACTCCTGTTATGTAATTTGCTTAATTGTTGTTGTTCCATCACTACTGGAACTGCTTGAAAAGAAGTACTTCAGATCCAGATGTTCCACTATGGCAAGCAGTGAATGCTGCCCTAAAGATGAGTTCAAGGATGTGATGGCAACAGGTGAAGGTAAAGCAGGCTCTTCAGTTTTTATTCTAGAAGGATGCATGCTCCTTAGTGATGTCTGGTGTTACTGGCAGTGGTGTCAAACCCCATCCCAATGACTTGATCTTGTAGGCCCCACTTTTCTAGTTCTCTTACAACAGCCTTTGCCTGATTTTCTCCAGTCTCACTCAGTATCTTTGGAACTCTGAGAAGCTGTTGAACGCCAACATCAGATATCAGCATGGAGAGGCGATCAACTTCATTTTTTCCTGTAATGTCTGGCAAGAGTTTTCTGTCCCAGTGTACAATGAGCACCACATTGACAGTAAACTCTGCCTTCAGAGTCCTGGCAATGTTGCTGCACTGAAGTTGCTGCTGGCATCTGATTGAGGTATGGTTGATATTGTAATCTTCAATGTTGTGGCCAAGACCCCATGTTGTCTCCCTGATCACAAAGGCTGCCTTTCTATCAGTTAGTTTTACATGATCCAATGCAGCAGTGAAGGAGGGGGACACAATGTTTGTTGTGGCTCAGCACCTTTTGGATGAAGATGCCCCACTTATTTCTTCCTGGAGCCTGGCTCCTCCATCATCTTCACCCACAGATGATCTACTTTCTTCTTCATTGCTACTGCTGGAAGCCAATAGGATACTTGTAGATGAGCTTGTTTGCTGGGACATGCAACAAAGATGTCTCTTGTTAGCTTCTGATCTTTGTGCCCCTCATTTCTCTTTCTTATGAGAGTGATGTCGACTTGACCCATTGACCCCTTTCATCCCCGCTCTCGCTGAGCCAGTAGAAAATCATGTCCTTTTGGATGGTACAGTAATGAGAGTAAGGGTATCAGCATGTGCAACATCAAGAAGGTTTTTCCACTTTCTGCTGAAATACCTTTACCGATTAACCCTTGCATTAGAGAGTTGGACAGAAAAGGAATGAGAAAGTGTAGAAAGTCTGGTGCTGCATGCTCTCCTTAAAGGAGGAGGCATGCAGTTAGAGTTCAGAAGAGCAATGTTCATTATAATAGCAATAGGAAAGTGTGTGTGTGGCAACATTGTGATGAAGAGAGAGAGAGAGAGATTGAAGACAGTCAGTAAGAGATGGAGAATTGATGAGACAAAAAGCCTTTGATTCCACCCAGTCAAGTATGGCTGTGTGGGTTGAGCCACCTGACACATGAGAAACACTCCATACAAGGGTGAACAAGACCCCTGTATAGAGACAGCAGCTGAGTTGGGGTGAAAAAACTGTGGAGGTGGTACAGCACACCTAACCTCTTAGAAGCTGTTTTGGAAAGAGATATGTGATCTTCCCAGGAAAGATCATGAGAAAAGGAAATGCCAAAAATGTTAAGAGAAGAGAAGGATTGAGTTGTGTGTTGTTGAAGGGAAGGGGATAGTTTGTGTGGAAGATTATGATGAGTAGACAGATAGAGGAGCCGAGTTTTTGAGGCATTGAAAACCACAAGGTTTTCTCTGCCCCAATTGGAGATAGCAGAAAGATCAGAGGTCAGGTGTTCCATAGCCATCCCATGCAAATTGTAGAGTGACTGCTGTGAGAGACACTGGGAAGTGGGTGAAGAGTGGAATCACTGGCATAGGAGTGAATAGGACAGGAAGTGCGAATTAAAAGATCATTAATAAATGAAAGGAAAAGAGTGGGTGACAGGACAGAACCCTGAGGAACACCAATGTTGATAGCTTTAGGAGAAGAACAGTGGCCATCTACAACCACAGCTATAGATCAGCCAGAAAGGAAATTAGAGATGAAGGCACAGATAGAAGGATAGAAACTGAAGGAGGACAGTTTCAAAATTAAAGATTTGTGCCAGGCTCTATCAAAAGCTTTTGATATGTCAAGCGTAATAGCAAAAGTTTCGCTGAAATACTGAAATGAGGATGACCAAGAGTCAGAGAGATGTGCAAGATCATCATCAGTAGAGTGTCCCTTGCAGAACCCCTACTGATTGATCTGAAAGAGGTGTTTAAGAATCTTCCTTTTAAGGAGAGATTAAAAAATTTTAGAAAGGCAAGAAATCAAAGCAAAATTTTGGACAATAGTTGGAGGGTTTGGGACAAGCTGAGTGAAAGTGAACTTCAGCAGGAAGGAAAAGTACTGGATGAAAGACAGATGAAAGAGTTTGCCTAGGCAGGGTGTCAACACAGAAGCACAGTTCTTAAGAACATCAGGAGGAACACCATCAGGACCATATGCCTTCCTAGAATTGAGTCCAGATAGGGCAGAAAAAGCATCTTTGGAAGAGATTCCAATATCTGACATAATAAGGTCAGAGGTGTGGGGGAGATGAAGGAACAGTACCAGAATCATCCAGGGTTGAGTTATAAGTGAGAGTTTGAGCGAAGAGTTCAACTTATCAGGAGAAGAGCCAGCAACTGAACCATCAGATTGGAAAAGAGGAGGGAAAGAAGAGGAAGTAAAGTTGTTGAAGAGGTTCTTAGCTAGATGCCAGAAAGAGTGAGAAGAATTGGAATTGGATAGGTTTTCACATTTTTGTTGGATGGAGGAATTTTTGGTGAGTTGGAGATAGTGAAGGTACTTTCTGAAAGCTTTCTCTCTGTTGTGGATAGCATTAGAACAAGTAAAGTTAAACCAAGGTTTTTTTGCAGTAGTAGTAGTAGTAGGAATAGAATATGGAATGTACACCTCCATGCCCAAGTGAATTGCCTCCATGATGTGATCAGCACACTTGGAAGAGTCGTAGCCACAGAAGCAGTAATCATTCCATGGGAAATTAGAGTAGTACTGCCTAAGGGCCTCCCAATCAGCAGCACCAAAGTGCCAAAGGCTGGGGGATCCAAAGGCGGAATTGGAGTGATAGGACAGGAAACAGATATAAGATTGTGATTGGAGGAGCCCATTAGAGAGAGAAGCTTCACAGAGTAAGAAGAAGGATGAGAGGCAAGAAGTAAATCCAGTGTGTTGGGCCTATCTCCAATGCAATTGGGGATATGAGTAGGGTGCTGTGCAATCTACACCTAGGTCATTTAGGATGGAAAAGTTGTAAGTTAGTTTACCAGGGATATTAGTGAAATGGGAGGAAAGCCAAAGGTGGTGGTGAACATTGAAATTTCCTAAAATTAGTAGCTTTCAACATATCATATTTTCCTTTTCTCATATTTGCCATTTAAAAAGGGGAGGGGGGATAATTATGGTTTTGTTGGCTCACTCAAGGGGTAACAGTGCAAAAAAGGTTAAATACCACTATACCAATGCCATATACCAAATTATAAGAAAGTTGACCATGGTGTGGTGGTGTGCACTGCATGATCTGTCTTGGAATGGCCCAAAGAACAAGGACTTGAGTATATGAAAATTTCTTGGAGCACCTTTTACTTCCTTGAAAGTTGATGATTTTCTTAGCAGCACTTCAGAAGCTGAAAAATCATCATAGCTGTATTAACTCTTAAAGGTCGGGCTTGGTTGACAAACCAGTTATCATTATTGACAGGCTTGGTTCACAAACCATGAGTGAATTTTGAAATTATTTTTTTTGTGTCCAGCATGCGTGGAAGCCTACCCCAATCCCACCCTTTAAGCGTTAAGAAGTGTGCTATGCTCGGGACAATCACACTCCCTGCCCAAAAACTGTGATATTTTCTGTCTCGTAAAAAATCATTGAAAGCTTCCATTGGGAACTTTTGCAGCAAATAATCAAGTTGTACTTTGGCAACACTGTGTGCAGCTTGCGTGCTACAATTAGACTTTAACACAGCTTTTGATAACATTATGAAGTTACTTGTTATTTTGTCATAATTTATCTTGTAATAAATAAAATTTTGATTTACAGTTTTACATTTTTCCATGAATTTTTTCATATCTAGTCAAATGGAGATTGCATATTAAAATATATGCAAACTATAGTTACTTAACTGGGAAACTTGGGGATTCATTAAAATTGAATATAATGCTTCATTTAAGTATATATTCAGTGATATGGTAAAAGTGTGTTTTTGCAGAAGATTTAAATATTGATCTTGCAAAAGAACATTCAAATAATAACGCAAGCTTCCCTCACAACATCATGACTGCAAGTAGTTTTAAATTAGCTATTGCAAAGCCAACTAGACTTCACAATGACATTAGAAATTTGACTCTGCTAGATCAGATCTAGGTGCAGTCCCTACTTGACTGCATCTTGGGTATAATTATTATATTAAATATCACAAATTACTTGCCATGTACACCTTGTTAATCACCCAATTCTCACCAAAGGAAACTACAAAAGTTGACTATAGATCTTAAGCTACGGTATAACAAAAAATAATATATCAAATCCAAAATATCAAGAGTTCTCTTCATATTATTTAAATAATAAAAAAAAAAAATATGGTATGTAAACTGTCATAAGCGCATGCGCACTCACAGGAATTAATGAATGATGAATTAATGCAGATTGAAGAACAAAGAGCAGTAGAGGATTCAGAAAATCTACATAAGCTAAGGCTAACAAAGACTCTAAGATCCACTCTAAGGTTAGCCTGAGAGAAAGAAGAGAGTAGGGAGTTAAAAGAAGAGAATAAGCGGTTAAGTAAATAGGAAAACCTATCATTCATGGGTTAACATTCATTCAGAAAAAGAGAGAGACTCACCATCATCATCCACCAGCCACTGCTGACAAGTTGAAAAAATAGTCGAAGAGAATAAATAGGAAAGGGGTGAAAGATGAAAAGAAGTAAAATAAGAATCTTATAAACCATGCAAACACAGTCTTAACTCAAAGAAACTGTCATCACATGCAAGTAGAGAGAGGATGGGGAAAAAAAAAAAAAGTATAGAGTATAACAAAAAGTGATGATGATGAACCAGAAGAAGGAGGCACTGGTAAACCAGCTCAAAGTAGCAAAATTGTCAGAAGCATTTTCTGTGATTGATGCCCTTGCAAAACATCTTGCTGACAATCAGGGCCATAACTAGGGTTTAGAAATTAGTGAGGTCCAGATTTTTTTCGAGTGTGGCGGGACGAGCAAAATTCAGACCAAAATGACATCTACAAACACAACCCAAGCTGTACACTAAACACAAAACGCTCGACGCTCCCTCTTTTCAAAAGAAAAGCGGTAATATGTTTCATACATACACAGAGAATGGTTCAGTCTCTTTTTTTTTTTTAGGAAATAATTACCGAGGTCTGGACCTTAGTGACCTCATAGGTAGTTATGACCATGCTGACAATGATCCCAACATGGAACAGAGCAGCACATTCAACAAAAAATTAGAGGAGAATCTCTGATGCTACGAGGAAATTTATCAGGAGAAAAAGGAGGCACGGCAGTCAACACTAGATGCTTATTTTAAGAAGCCAGCTGCTGCTACAACCCAAGGTGAAGAAGATTCTTTCACTGTATTTTAACATTTTTTTTAAATATGTATTTTACATTTATGTACATTATTAAAAAAAATTTTGCTTGTAATATTTGTTTTTTATTAATTTTGTATTAATATTTTGGTAAATGGGGTTAAACAATTAATACTACATTGACTTTAAAGGAAAAATAATC
The DNA here is from genome assembly GCA_023014485.1 of Bathynomus jamesi. NCBI lineage: Eukaryota > Metazoa > Arthropoda > Malacostraca > Isopoda > Cirolanidae > Bathynomus > Bathynomus jamesi. The sequence goes on from JAJOZX010002735.1 coordinate 399,038, forward strand.
TGGCAAGTATGCATCCTGAACTTATAACATTGTCCTTATTGGAAAATGTGCATGTCATTGCACACATTTGCATAATGCCATTTTTCAGGACTGCATCCTGAATGTTATAGCAAGTTTGACTATAATTCATAAAAAATGTCTGCAAACTCTCTTGAATAATGACAACAGACAAAGTCACACTTCCCTAATGTTTAAAGAGCTAAATGTTTTAAAACTAAATGACTTTTACAAATTTGGTATTGCTGTTAATATGTTCAAAGTTATCAATAAAAATCAACTTGCATCTCCCATTCAAAGAGCAATCACCCCCTATCAAATACACTGCCCAGGGATTTTATACACAAATTTAACTATACAATAGAAGCTGTAGGAAATGCAATTTTTCAAAGGAGCAGATGTATGGAATGCAATTCCCATCCATATCAGGCAGGCTTCATCACTAAATGTATTTTGCAAATCACTAAAAAGCACTTTAGCTCCTACTAATGTACAAGTTCACTACTGTCATTTTTACCATAGTCATAAAGTTCCCATTTTATAATGAACTCTTTAAAATATACTAATTTCATTGAGCACCTTTAATTTTGTAATCTGTTCTTTATATTTTTTGTCTCATTTATTTTCTACTAAATCTCCAATAAATCACTTAATTTAAAATTATGTAATATTTTGTAAAAATTATATTTTATCTATTTTTTGCAGTCACTATTACTTGCTACTTTCACTATTTTTATCTTCTAAATAAACTAAAGGGCATTAATTTTGCTTGAAAAGCCTCCATGTACTGTATGCTTCCAAGGGCAAACTGAGATGAGAGTACTGTGAATATATTGATGTCATAAAATATCAAAAAATTGTAAGACTCTGTCTCACTTGTATTATTTCTGAATAAAGTTTTTGAATATTAATATATACTAATACTGTAATCATAATTTATCATACTAGCAATTTACATTATACAGGTTGGTCTCATTTTATGTGCAGGTTATGTTCCTAGAAAACAATCTTGTAAAATAAATCCCTATTTCCCATAGGCCTCTTGTTATAAATGCATGTTACATTCCTGAGCAGCATGTTAGTCATCCAGGAAACATTATAATAAGTCAATTTAACCATAAAAACAAAGTCAAATAGTAATAAATGTGCATCATAGTACTCATAGAATCAATTAGACATAATAAAACTTATAAAATAATATTTAATACTATTAATATTGGGCTGTACTCACCTAAGAAAGGGCCTGAGGTCAGCTTACTGGACACAGGAGGTTGAGATGGGGAGGGGGAGATTTCACCACTAATTCTATTATGCAACATTCAACAGGCATGTACCAGGGGTTCCCCTCAAATAATACATTTAAGACATTCTTTCGCGTTTCTAATATACAACTACATAAATCGAGGGAGTTTGCAAAAAAAAAAGGGGGGGGGAGCGGACTGGTTATCCCCCTAGCTCCACCCATCACCATTATAAGTATCCAAATCTACCACATCTGAAACGATTTAAGTACTGAGGCAACTGAGCAATTAGTCTGTCTATTTGTATGTAAACATTTTTTTTTAAATTTAAAAAATTGCTTACATATTTTATAGACCTTTACATATTTATATGTTTCATAATTTTCATATTTTATATGAAAAGGAGCTATTAATACGTAATATTGAATTAAAAGTAACAATTTTGATAAAGTTCATATCTCATTTTATGTTTACTGTCTATGCACTATTTGAACAACTAAGATTATTATGTACCAAGATACAACTGGAACTGATTGCCTTGGATAATCAAGACCTGGGTGTTTGTTTCTTTATATCCATTTCTTGAAGGAAATGAGACCAGCAAAAATAATTTAAGAGGTACAAACTTCATATGGTATAGTAAGAGTAATTACTATCCTGTAGTTTCTTTTACGAATATTTAGCGATTATAGGATTGTTCTATAGGTCAGTTTTTATTTGCCAATATGTATAGGGCATGTATTTTTTAAAAGAGTGGGGAACCCTTTTATAAAACCATAGTTATTAGCTACCTGATTTGACAGTGGAGTAGGGTGATTATTATTTTAAACGTAGGGCCAAAGTACTGACAGCATGTAGGGTATTACATAATAAAGAAGTAATTTTTATCAAATTTAGGACAGCACTTGTGAGTTGTGTGTCAGCCCAGTTTTTATATAATTTTTTATAATGATTCTTTTCTCCTGATAATGGATTTTATACTTTTCAGTTTATTCATGAAATGACAAAATGTGTCCCCATGACCTTTGATGCTTTACCAAAGAAATATTGAATGTAATCTATAGAAGTCTCTTAATTTTAATATTCAGTCACACCTGTCTCCTGTTGTTGTTAATAGTTTGGTTTGTAGACCTTGGTTAATAAAATAATTTGTGTACAATAACATGTCTCTCTCAAGTAAACAGTCACAAGGAAAAGAAGCCTTGCTGAAATCCTATAATAAGAGGCTAAAGGATGATGTTAAGTCAATATTAGATAATTTTCTGGGTAAGTTGCATTATTATTATTATTATTATTATTGTTATTGTTGTTTCTTTTGAATTCTTCTAATTTAAACTAGTTAACAAATGAAACTATAAGACCATAGTGTCTTAATATAATTGTTGTAAAAATAGTTTGGTTGCATACTTACATATTGATACATTATCTAAAAACCCACTTTCCATTCTCCTTGCATGGGGTGAACATGATACTCAAACTCAGAACTGAAAATACTCAAATCAGTTGTACAAAGATACTAAGACAGTGGTTCCCAACTCTCTTTTGCTGCGACTCTAACTTGGCCACCAACAGGACCTCCCAACCCTCAGGCTTATGATAAAATTAAATATGTATATAAATATAAGCTGAATTAAGAAATAGTGAATATTGTGACCCCTGTGACCCTGATTTGAGTCACAACATGATCATAACCACTGTACTAAAGGATCATAACCAACAATAAAGTACCACTGCAACTGTATGGATCCAGTGTTACCCTCTGTGGCACATCATGTGAGACTAATATTCCCATGTACACACCACACAAACCACTTCCATTCCTCTGTTTCTTTTTACTTGTCACATTTATTCACACATTTATTAATTGCATCCTTCCATCCTTGTGGCCTTTCTTTACTTTCGACATCTATGCACTCGCTGTTATACACCTTTTTCTCAATTGTCATCATGTATTTTCTCCCTATGATCATAACAACATAGCATAGGGGCCTACTATTCTATTATCCTCCATTTTCACCTCCAGTGACTTTTTCACTCCACACTTTTCATAACATCCTCATTTCTCATATGATCAGTCCATTTTACCCTAATCACATTTCTTTAAATTACTCATCTCAGCTGCTCTCATTTTTTTTTTATTGTGAATTATTATGCTAAATGAGTGTCTTGCACCCATATGTCAGTGTTGGCACCAGTACACCATGTAAACCTCTTGTTGCATCTACACTCAAGCACTTTCTTTTTATCAGGGTTTTTATTGCATCAATAACTTGCTTGCCTTGCTTTACATCACTTTCAATTTCCAATGTCTTTAGATGGCCCACAAAGTTTCTGCATATACTTTTTTAAAAAATATGAATGGTTGGATGTAAATAAAACTTGGTACATAAAAGCAACCAAAATACCCCTATTTTATTAATGCACCTGTGCCATCTGGAGGAGAGGGTGTAGACCCCCTATGGTAGAATCTGTATCTTGTTGAAGCCACTGGGTTGTGGCTTTCTGAAGGTCTTTAAAAATGCACTCCTCAAAGTTGTTCTTTCATCACTCTAAACAAATAAAAGTCGTGTGACATTAAATGTTTGAATGTGGATAAGCATTGTCATGCAACATGCACACATCAGTGTCCTTAATGTTGGCTCACTTTCTTTGCAGTTCCTTCTTGAGCTTGTGAAGTGTCTGACACTGTCTGTCTGTATTGATCATTGTGTTTGGTCCAATAAACTCCAACATTATTGGACCTTTCTTGCACTCATGACGTTTTTGATGGATGCTTGAGATGTGAATCTGTTTGGTCAAGGAGATAGGGAATGGTAACCACAACTCTATCAAACACCTATATCCCAGCGAGTTGTGTTGTATTCAACATTTCCTGGCATGCCATGACAAATTTTTTTCATCTGAACTCAGGTTTTGAGATATCCACTTTGTCTAGTCCAGTTCATCCATAATTTGTTCCATAGTACCTTTATGTATTCATATAGAGGAGTTTATTTCACAGCTTATGTGCATCGACATGAGCCTTGTTCTTTTTAGTCATTGCTGTTGAGGGCCAATCACTTAACACACTCGCTCTCACTATGATCTGGCTACCTTTAAATTTCATCATCCAGTTATGCACACTTGCTCATTGTATCATCCCTGAATACATTACATAGATGATGATGTATCTCACCACCAGTTTCCCTTCCAGATGTAAAATGACAGTGGAATGCTATTGAAAAAAAGAGTTTGTTACTTTCCATCTTGGTTTCTGCCTAACTACTGACAAACCTCTACAGAAGGGGGATCTACTTGTGCAGTGATGTGAATGAGGAGTATTTTAAGAAATAGAACCACGTTGGCTGCTTATATGTACTAACTTTGATTTACAGCCAAGCAGTAGTACTTTTTTAACCCTTTCATGAGAAAGATGGTACTTTATAATATTCAGCTAAAATGCTAAATATTTTTCTGCATTAATGGCTAACTAATCTCCAGCTAATTTGTATAGTTTCTCCAATAAACTATACATGAAAAGCTCTATATTTCTGAATTTAATTCTGTTTGTTACCAGTCAACTGAGACTGCATGCCCATTGAAATATCTTTGTAAATTATAAGTCTTTCACATCTGTAATTATATTATTACTGTACCTAATTTTGCATCATCCTCAAGTGGGGATAATTTACTATGGTATCTCTTAGGTTTTATGACATTGCCATAAACATCATAAACCTTTGTAAGTAAAGCATATTAACCCTTTCACGATGGATAGTACTTTAAAGTCCCACCAGAAATAACAATATAAATTGTACTACAATGCTTTGTTTCAATAAATGTTTGTACATGTTCATATAGGTGTCATTTAGTTGTTGGGAAAGGAATCCAAACTATGTATCATTTCAGTGACTAGTTGCTAAAATATTTAGTTTTGAATTGCAATAAAACCTATAGTTTTTGGTAACAGTGACACCATATTCTGTGGAAATCATCCTTAACCCTTTTGCTGCTAACTTAAGCTGAAAGATTCTTGCAGCATGTGCAAAAAAAATAAGGTGTTCAAAAACTTACTTTCTGGAATAATTGACATGCATAGCAGTCTACTGTATATCATCAATTGATGACCATAGCAGCCGATAAGGTTAAAGGGTGTGTGTAAACTTATGGACACCTGACTACTTGTGCAACTATTGTCAAGCACCAAAGATAATTGTTCTTTCACAACTTCTAAATTTTCTTCATTTACCATAACATTACATACCATATACATGCTGATTCTTCAGTCTTAACAAGAACCTTACTTTTATTTACATTCTTTTTCAATTATCTCTCTTGACATACATCAATGAAACTTCCCATTGCTCTCCTTAATTCATTATCTGATTCACCCAAAAGCCACATTATAAGCCTTAATAAATTCGTTGTTATAGGAGCAATCTTAAAACGGTTTGCGGCAATTAATAACAGAACTCAAGAAATTTTTGTTTTCAGTAAACCTCCACGTGAGCCCCATTGGTAGCACGCAGAACATCAAGGCGATAGATGATTTCGTTCCAAACATTAAGAAGCATGTCTTGCGTGATGGAAGCTAATGTCTCTTCAATCCGGTGTCTTAATTCTGTGATGTTATTAACCTTCTTTGCATACACACTGTCCTTTGTGTAGCACCATAAAAAGAAATCCAGAGGCGTGATACCCGGGGAACGAGGAGGCCATGGAATAGGGCCATCTCTCCCGATCCAACGAGAAGGGAACTTTTCATTGAGGAACCTCCGCACTTCTAATCCCCAGTGTGGCGGTGCCCCATCTTGTACAGTAATTGGAGATTTGGTTTCCCACATCCGCAGCACACATACATTGCTTTCTCCTTCACTGTCGCCATTCTGCCCCTAGTGGATGTTCTGCGAAATAAAGAAAAAAATTCTTGAGTTGTGTTATTAATTGCCGCAAACCGTTTTAGGATAGCTCCTATAATAACGAATTTATTAAGGTTTATAATGGGGTGAATAATTTATGGACACCCTATACATCATGAGTTTGTTGTCTAAAATTTGTTGTGTACTTCTATTTGATAACCATCATCTTTGATGCAGGAACCTGAGCCTTGCTCAAAACATGATCATCTAGACCTGTGTGTGCAATGTTTCATCAGTTTGAGTGCTTTCATTTGACCTTTGACGGGTATCTGTAGCCTTGACCTTTGTGAGGATCCATATGTACATGAAGTTTTGTCAACTGTAGTGGTTCCAAAGTTATGGCATGGGCTCCCATTTGACTTGTCCTAATTGTGACCTTGACCTTTGATCCAGGGATCTGATTCTTATTCATTATACATTTGTCTATTTATGTTCGATGGATGTATGAAGTTTTTTTTTAATTTACTTTGAGCAATTCAAAAGTTACAGCCTAGACAAAATGAAGCTCCATTTGACCTTTTACTCCATTTGTACCCTCGGCCTGTGATGTAGAAACCTTTTTTCCTCATGACATCGTCTTATGATCTGTGTATGATGAAGTCTTAGTCTACGTTGAGTAGTTCAAATGTGATAGTCCGGACAGGGAAGCGTGATGAACGAACAAACGGGTGCAATCCAGTATAGCCACTCCAAATTTTTTGGTTGGGAACATAGTGAAACTTCACACATATGGATCATCACAAGACGACGTGTCATGAGCAAGAATCAGGTCCGTAGATCAAGGGGTTAAATGGAGGTTCATGCCGTAAATTTTGAACTCTACATAAATTGGTGAAATTTCTCACATATATGGATGATCATGAGGTCCGGTGCTAGTGTCAATGAGAAACTGATAGAGAGATAACGGAGTGTGTTTTGGCAAGTTCAAGGTCACAACGAAGTCACTTGGAAGTCCGTGTCATAACGTTTTAACTGTTGAGCAAATTGATGCCCCCTCCCCATTACCACCACCACGCGCGCGCACGTGTTGCATCGAAGGTAAAGGTCACTAATAGACGTCAAACGGAGGTCTGCGCCATGACTTTTGAACCACAACATAAATTGATGCATTTTCATACACACGTATTATCACAAGACGATATGTCGCGAGCGAGAATCAAGTTCCTGCACCAAAGGTCAGGATCACAAATACAGGAGGAGACATTGTCATAATGCGTTAATACGTACTGGTTTAAAAAAGCCAATTTCTGAAGCGCATCGATTTGAAGTTTGAATTTTATTAAAATTTATGGTACTTTTCTGTTATCTGCCACTCTGCATTGGGGCATATAACGGAAAAGTACCAAATTTATTATTTCATAGACGTGCGATATTACTTTGTGTTAAGGCTAAAGCTTATTTGTTTTTGTTCTCCCCTTTTTCTCAGAAATAGTAAAACTTGCTCAAGTGGAAGATGAGAGTCAAGTGTCACGATTAACCCAAGTTGAAGAAATTAACTTTCAGATGCACGTCCGATCTGCTAACATGGTTGGTTTAGCTTAGAAACATATTTTATATAATACAAGGTTAATCTTTGTGTTGTAGTCAGGTGTATGCGGTTCATAACCACAGCATTTAAAGTTCTATCTCGGTAGCAAAAAATTTTTGAAAAAAAGTTGCAAAGCCAAACATTGGGAAGACTTGCTCTTAACAAGGAAGACAATATAATTATATTGTAACATTTCTATTTGACGTATGTAAAGTTTGTGAAGTTAAACAAAAACATTTGCCCAGTTAGTTACCGTCATGACAGTCGTAATTAATCCCCAGCCAAATACATTTGGAGGACATACTCGATTGCACATGTTCGTCCATTCGTCACACTTTTCTGTCCGAGTTATAAATTTTGAATCGCTGAACATAAATTGAAAAAATGTCGGACACATTGAGCATCATAGGACGGTGTCCTGAACAACAATCAATTCCTGCATCAAAGGTCGAGGTCGAGACCAAATAGAACTTTTTCGTGTCCTGGCTATAGGTTTTGAACCACTCAACACAAGTTGATGAAACTTCACACGCATATGGACCATCACAAGACTGTTCCTTGAGGAAAAATCAGGTCCTGCATCAAAGGTCACAATCACAAATAAAGGTCAAATGGAGGTCTATGCCGTAACTTTTGAACCACTCACTATAAACTGATTAAACTTAATATACATACGTATCATCACAAGACTGTCCCAAACTAGGATCAGGTTCTTGCACAAAAGGTCGTCACAAATGTAGGAGGTTGACATTAATGTTCCAACATTGTTTAATTTCTATTTCACCAGGTAAGAGCTGCTGAATCCTTAATGAAATTGGTGGCAGACGTAAAGCAGTATCTGATTTTGAATGATTTTCCTTCTGTGAATGAAGCCATTACTCAAAACTCTGAACTTTTTAAATCGAAGAGCCAAGAAGCTGACATGAAGTTACTCGCTCTTCGAGACGACATGGCTGCTGACCTCTTTGAATTGGAGGAAGATTATTATTCATCAATTTACAAAGACAACAAATGATTTGGTGCTTCGTAGATCTGACGTTATGTTTTCGGTAAGGGGGACTCGCTTGTTAAGGGTAAAAAAACTGGAGAGTCCTGATGATATTTATTTGGACAAGTTTTTACATTCGGAAATCACAGTACCTTTTATCTCTTATCATCACCTCTTTCCCCCCTCTACTTTTGGCTAAAAAATATCATCTAAAAAGGAAATCAAAAACAAAAATGGTTACAATTGTTCCATATCCATGAGCTATGTATATACACCCGACATTCCATATTAAAAAAAAAGGAATTACACTGAGCAAGTCTTAATAGGTACGAGGCCTACTCGTGTGAATATTGGAGTACGCCAAAGGCAGTTCGCTGAAAACGCGTAAAATTCATCTCCCGATTGACGAATCATTACAAATTTATTCCTTTGTTTTTAATATAAAAATAATTATAATTTACTTATTACCTAATATATTGATAATTTGTGTATCACAGCTAAAATAAAATATGGCAAACTGAAGAATAGACACCATTTCGTGACCATTAGGAAATGCCTTCTTGTTGATAACTTTTAAAGTTAGTTTGTGAAAGTTATAAAGCCATGATGATTGCAGAAAAGGAAGTAAACCATACAATTATTTTTCCTCCCCCAGGAATGGGACAGTACTGGCATTAAATGATGATGGCTTATACAGTGCTCTGCCAGAATAAAAAGATCACCCTCCTAAAGCAATGGAATGAACATGTGGCACCGTCCTCTTGAAACATGATGTCCTCTGGAGAAGTATACCACTTCGAAACGAAGGCAGGAAGTTCTTATCTAAAATGGATATGTAACTGGACACCAAATCAGTTTTTTTCCACAGTACCAGGTGCCTGCCTATACCGTACCGTAGTAGTACAACCACCGACATTCATAGTGGGTTGCACCACTGTAGGATTGAACGCATTGTCACAGGTTCACCGTACCCAGATCCGTCCTCCTGATTTATTTGAGAAGGCAAGAGTGCCAAAACTGATCAAACTTTTACTTGATCTGCACGGACCACTCATATCGTTTCCTTTTAATCTCTCAAAGCGTCCTACATAGTGCTAGGTACAGACTACGTGTAGCTAGACGAAAGCTATTGTTCTCCGAGACAGTAAATACGAGTGGGCCATGCAGATGAAAGACAAGTCCGATCATTTTGGGCACTGTTGTCTTCTCAGATGAATCAAGATCCCAGAGTAGTTTGCTTCAGAAGGCCGGATCTGGGTAGGGTGTCCCAAAAATAATTCTAAATTTTGAAATTGTAGGGTCTCACTACCTAGAGAGTTTGTCTTGGCCAAAATGTTACGTCCCGTGAAACTTCATGTCATTCAGAGGTGATTTAGGGGTTCCACAAATCCCCCGAAAAATACCCATAGGCTCTTAACCAATCAGAATTCAGTGAGCTCTTGCATACTGAGTATTCATTGCATCTCAACATATTTGGTACCATTAAGATCATCTTTGCCTGTAGAATCCAAAAACATGTACTTCGACGGTACCAGATCAATAGAAGAAAAATTTGCGAGAGCTTTTGCATCATTTGATTTTTGGCACGTCCAATTCCTGTCATTGTGTTGCTGTCCTGCTCGGCAGCTTTCTATTTTTTTTTATGCAGGAAGGAGGAGCCAAGGGCAAAAGCGGCTCCCCCCTACCCCATAGAAGAAGAAGAGAGCCAAAATAAAGGTCTAGGGTTTTGTATTGGTTTGTTTCGTTTCAGACATGTCCTCCCCGTCATCTTCAATAGTGAAACGTAGCTCCAACAAAGTTTGGTTGATTGAACACACCCAAGAGACAATTACTGGTGCTCGACTTCCATCAGGGCGTGATGTCATGTCATTCTTTATATATCATTGCAAACAAAAACTGATGATTCGTGAAAGCGCCCGGAGGGTACACGACCTACTTGTGCCATTCTGGATCAAGTCACGACTTCCCATACAACAAAAACCGCATATCCTACCGAAGTTCTTGAGTCTGTACAGAATTTGTTCGACATCAACCACGCTGAAGCGGATCGACGCATCAATATCGAGTTGGACCGACAATTTCTGCCATTGCAACGAGTCCTTGACTGGGTTCATTGGGTCTGTAGACAACTCACTGCTAAGGAGACGAGGACAGCTCAACGTCTCAGTTCATTCGCAAGCGCGTAGCACAGAAAGCCAGGCATCCCAACTGCAAGAGCAAGGCAGGAGGAGGAATCATCTAGTAGCAGTACAAAAGAAGACATTAGGGATGAGACTGCCATCACACCACGAAGCACTCGCAAACGCATCCTATTTCAGAACGTTTCTGCTCTCCTGGAATGAACGCGCACCAGCATTCGGAAATCTACATTGAAGGAAGCAGCAATCCCTCACAACTACAGATTGACCACAGAAGCCGTGCACCCTCCGGGCGCTTTCACGAATCGTCAGTTTTTGTTTGCAATGATCAGAGCTGGGCACCGCAAACTCAAAATCACTTCCGCAATCGCAAATCCGCAAACTCAAACCTTACCTTCCGCAACCGCAAATCCGCAACCGCAAACCATATTTCCAATTTTTTAGCCAATGATGATATACAAAGAATGACATGACATCACGCCCTGATGGAAGTCGAGCACCAGTGAATGTGTGTCGGGTATGTTCAAGCAACCAAACTTCGTTGGAGCTACGTTTCACTAAGAAGATGACGGGGAGGCGATGTCTGAAACGAAACAAACCAATACAAAACCCTGGACCTTTATTTTGGCTCTTTTTCTTCTATGGGGTAGGGGGAGCTGCTTTTGCCCTTGGCCCCTCCTTTCTGCATAAAAAAAATTAGAAAGCTGCCGAGCAGGACGGTAACACAATGACAGAAATTGGACGTGCCAAAAATCAAAGGGTGCAAAAGCAACTCCCGCAATAATACTGACATTTTCAAGATTTTGACTGGCGATATTTTTTTGTTTATTTATCTGGTACCATCAAAGTTCATGTTTTTCGAATCTACAGGCAAAGATCTTAATGGTACCAAGTATGTTGAGTTGCAATTGAATACTCAGTACTCAACAGCTCACTGAATTCTGATTGGTCAAGAGCCTATGGGGTATTTTTCGGGTGACTTTGGGAACCCCTAAATCACCTCCGAATGGGCCGAAATTTCACAGGCTGTAACATTTTGGCGAAGAGAAATTTTTTAGGGATATCCTGTGAAGATATATTGAATCTCAAATTAATGCACTCCTTATTTTCTCATCTGTGATGGTAAGGGTAGCCATTGGGCACTCCAGAAAAAACTGATTTTCTGTTGAATGAAAGAAGGTATAAAATTTCTTTCAAAGTCCTTTACGTAAAGTCTTTAATATTCTAGAAAGGCACTGTATTTGCTACTTTGTCCCTTCTTATTGTCAGGAAGTGTGAGTAAAAATAAACTTTAGTGAATTGGAAATAAAAATCATTTTTATTGCAACCCTCTATCACTGTGTGGTCATACACACTGACGACCACACGTTAAAATAATCTATGGTGAAGTATACATACTGGCCTATACTAAACCCGATTAATCAAAACGAAGTTCGGAAATTGGCACATAATAACCCTTGCTTTACTTAAATGTCTTATGAGGTGTTTAACAAATTACTTTGACAATGTTGCTATTGATCAGTTGAAAACCCGATTGATTTATCTATGTAACACGTTGAGCGAGCGATGATGCCTCAGGCACAAATACTGAACACGTTACCAAATGATCAATGTACATGGTGTTTGAAAATTCCAAAATCATTGAAGTATTTTGTCTACATCTAACTGAAAAAGAAATATTCCTATGATTGGGACTTTTGAAACGTCCTGTACATTGATCACTTTGTAACGTGTCGAGTACTTATGCTTGAGGCACCACTCGCTTACCTAACGTGTTACATCGAGATTTGTGTAGATAAATCAGTCGGGCTTCCAACTGACCAATCATTTAGAAAAGAAACGTACGAAAAGTGCATAATCTGCTATTCTAATTTGGACGGAACATTTATTTTACATTAAGTGACTGGAATTCATTAAAAAATGTAGTTGTTAATTAGACATAAAACAATATCACAATGACTGCATAAAATTAAGAACTATTAAATTTAGAAACATTAGGCTTCCTTTGAACAATAATTGGGTAAGAAATTTCAATGTTCAAAAACAAATAAATAATTTGAATCCCAATTCTGTCATTTAAAGAGATTACTTGTTCAATGAAACTTTATGCTTGAGGAAGACCTAATGCTCTAAGTACGATATACTTCTACGAAGTGATCCCCCAGATAAAAAAAAAAAAACCCATTACCAACTACACAGAGTACATCAGACTACTTAAGAGAAGAATGATTTTGAGTGTCTTTTTCAAATCTCGCGTAATTGGGCCTTCCTCCCGCCATTTCGAGTAAATAGCGATCTGGGTTGTCTTTCCAGTCCATGCTAACATTCACCTTGCGACACTTTTCCACATCTTTCCGGGCTTGTTTCTTGTATTCGATTTGTTTATCCCTGAAACGGCAAAAATTAATAACCACATGTAAATTGTTAAACCGTTTTCTATTGGTTCAGAAATTAGTGGACTAACAGAACTCAGAAAATCTAGTTTGTAATGTAAAATATGAACAAAATTCGGGCTCACTCCTGGTTTGGCCGAGTAGTCCATACATTAAAGGCTTAGTCATTCATCTTAATGCAGGACAGCATCGAGGCTAAACTTAATCATGACCCACTCAATAAAAATGAATACAAGGGTTGCCTATCTGAACTTGCTCCAACTGATCTTGGCAAGATCAATATAAGCTCAAAATTGCAGTCACAAAACTCTGGGATAGACTGAACAGTGACGTGAACACCGAATCATTCATTTTGCAAACATTATGAAAGTCGATAAAGCTTCGAAAATTAACAGGTTCCATGGTGAAACAATAATTGGAAGCGGTTTTCTTTCAGATATTTTCATGCAAAATGAAATATTCTAATTGTAAATATGAGCATTTTCAATGTTAGGGGAGATGAGTTTAGTTGTACGTAAAATGAAACCCACACAGTTTCTGTCACTAACGCGGACATTTGCCGAATACTGCAAATTAGAAACTACATACGATCTCAACAGCAACGAATTGTCACATACCTCAGGTTTCGTAAATTAATTTATAAAAGCCGATTTACTATTTTCTTATCGTAAACACTGATTAAGTTAGAATTTACAACTAAACCTAGAAAGACCAATAAATATTTTAAATTTAAAATTGTTGTTATTATTATTATTATTATATTGGGTGAAGTATTAAAAAAATAAATAAAATGGTCGTGACATCTCACGGTTTAGGGGTGAATGGCAGGTATCTATCCCGTTAGGGTGTGTCAGTTTTAGTAAAGTCAACAATTCAAAAAAACTACGTGACCAAATGTTGCATTTTTTTTTTTTTTTTTTTTTTTTTTGTGCTAAATCGAAATATGGCTTTAAAATCCAGATTTGACCACTCCTAGCTACTTATATTTGAAGTTGAAGTTTACGAAAAATCAGCAATTTTTGCAAGTATTTTTTTTATTGTATATAACTACATTTTACATACATTACTTACAATTAAAGACATTTTGATTGTATTTCAATATTAAAACTTAGAAATATAGATAGGTTTCTTAAACTTTGCTAAGGATGCCATGTCTGCCTTGCTCTTGTTCCTGGACATGAGCTCCCTACTGGCCACTGATATACGCCTCCCTCTCTTGTGAGTAAGCATGTTGTGCTGCTTCAGTTGTCATCCTTACACGCCTCTCTACTAACTGTGTGTGTGTGTGTGTGTGTGAGGGCCATGCAGAAACTTCCATTGGTCTATCCAGAAACTCCTTGATTGCAGCAGTGGTGAGGGAGCAGGTCAGAGGAGGGTCAGTCACGCCAGAGTTCCAGTCAATAAGCTCCGAGAGTTTGGTGGCATCTGGGTTGATGTCAGTAGTCTTCCTGGGTCTGACACTGCAGTCTCGTACCTGTGTGTCCTCATCTCCTTCACCTCTGATTTCCAGTAATTTAGGGTGTGTCAATTTTAGTAAAGTCAGCAATTCAAAAACTATTGATGCTCAAATGATGTCATATTATCTAGCAAACTTAGAAATAGCCCATGCTGGGCACCCATTATCTCAAACACACAAACACCTTACAGACAATACAAAACAACGCACTTCGTATCATTACAGGATGCACTCAAACACCACCAATAGAACACCTGCAAACAGAAACAAAAATACTGAAAGTTAGGGAACATTTAGACATGAGGGGAACAATTCATGGCAGCAGCGACAACTAACCCACAACACCCTTGCCACTACATGTACAATCATGCACCAACACCTCGCATCATTAAGGCAACACCAGAGACATTATAACCAAATACTCCATTCCATACCACGCCCCACAGACATCACACAGTACAGAAAAAAACACACACGCACCTAACCTACAAAGCACTGACACGACTCGGTCCGAATGCGGTCCTAGGTGCGAAGCCGCCACCCATTAACAGGTCAGAGATCAGCCTGAGCAGATCGGATCGAGTTAACTTAGCACGATTCCGATGTGGACATCACCCCAACTTACGGACATATAAACACAGACTAGACAACTCCATAGACGACACCTGCCACCTGTGCCAGGACACACCACAAAGAATTGAACACATTATGACAGACTGTACCGCTCTAGCACAACAACGAACACAACACAAACATCACTAGTGCGTTGAACCTCTGGTCCACTCCGGAGAGAGCGATCGGTTACCTGGGTGCCGCCGGCTTGCTCGATCAGGGTGGGCTGATCGGCTAAACAACAACAACTTAGAAATATCTTTAGTGTTGTTTAAAAAAGCCATTTACCTACTTATATTTGACCAGGACGAAGGAGGACGAAGAATTCATACCAGACTCAGTCTGGTATGAAGTCTTCGTCCTCCTCTCTCCCCTCCCTGCCTCCTCCACTCATGCATTCACAATCAAAACTCCAGCATTTGTGACTATATGAAACTTAGAAACCATACTGCAGACCAAAAATAACCAAATTTGACCACACATTTCAATGGCACATTGATATACGATGCTACAGTCATATTTACGTTATATTTCAAACCTTTATGGTCAAATATAAGTAGGTGAATGGCTTTTTTAAAAACAAGATATTTCTAAGTTTGCTAGATATGACATCATTTGAGCATTAGTAGTTTTTGAATTGCCGACTTTACTAAAACTGACACACCCTAAATTACTGGAAATCAGAGGTGAAGGAGATGAGGACACACAGGTACGAGACTGCAGTGTCAGACCCAGGAAGACTCCTGACATCAACCCAGATGTCACCAAACTCTCGGAGCTTATTGACGAACTCTGGCGTGACTGACCCTCCTCTGACCTGCTCCCTCACCACTGCTGCAATCAAGGAGTTTCTGGATAGACCAATGGAAGTTCCTGCATGGCCCTCACACACAATCAGTAGAGGTGTGTGTAAAGAAGAAACTGAAGCAGCACAACATGTTTACTCACAAGAGAGGGAGGCGTACATCAGTGGCCAGGTGGCCAGTAGGGAGCTTATGTCCAGGAACAAGAGCAAGGTAGATATGGCATCCTTGGCAAAGTTCAAGAAACCTATCTATATTTCTAAGTTTTAATATTGAAATGCAATCAAAATGTCTTTAATTGTATGTATGTAAAAGTATAGTTATATATGGCATCCTTGGCAAAGTTCAAGAAACCTATCTATATTTCTAAGTTTTAATATTGAAATACAATCAAAATGTCTTTAATTGTATGTAATGTATGTAAAATGTAGTTATATACAATAAAAAAATACTTGCAAAAATTGCTGATTTTTCATAAACTTCAACTTCAAATATAAATAGCTAGGAGTGGTCAAATCTGGATTTTAAAGCCATATTTCGATTTAGCACATAAAAATGCAGCATTTGGTCACTAGTAGTTTTTTGAATTGTTGACTTTACTAAAATTGACACACCCTACTATCCCGTATACGTTTGTGATTACAATGATACAAGGCCAATATTTTACTTCAATCTTATAAATGCGTGAATTTAATGAATATGGCTGTCTTCTCACCTCAACAAAATATATTCTAAAATAAATAATGTATTGAATTCTTCAAACTTTTTTATTCTACAGATTGACAGAATGTGGCAATTTGAGTTGATTTGGCTTCAAGACGGGTTTCAGCCAAACTTTTATACAATATTTCAAATGTTTTTACCCACTTCAGAAATTAAAATAATTTAATATGTAATTTTGCGCACCACTACCTAAACATCCAAAAATTCCTATACACCTTAAATATTAAATCGCATTCATTTGATGAAACGTTATATGCAGTTAAAAATAATCCACTAAAATAAGACATTTAAATTCATAATCGAAAAACGAGACACACAAGAGCTTAAACAGCATAAAACACGTCATCGTCATCTTCCATAAAAATATTAGCATACTTTCACTAAATGACAAAATTACAAAACTGTTCTAAAATTCATAACCATGGAGAGAGAAATACTCCAACTCACGCCATATTTCATGAACGCAAGTTGCATCACTTTTTTTTTTCTTTAACGTGTAGCATAATTAAACAATCACCCTGTAAGTTATACGCCGGTAAGTTGAAGTTGAAGTGACCTAGGGTGGCAATAGCCAATAGGGGTAAAAATCCAAGTTGCCTGGAGGAGCGAGTGCGGTGGCGCGTTTGGTGCAGTTCCTGAAGAAAATCACTCAGGCAAATTTTTAGGACTTTTGATAAACATTAGGGGGTGGTACAAGAGTAACAAAGTTTCCACCATTGTCACTTACTAATTCTCTATTTTGTATACTTTGCAGGTAGATGAAAAATGGCGACTACTCTAAGAAAGAATGATGTTTTATGGCTACTGGAGACTTCTCCCAACTCATATGCCCTTACAGGAGCCAAATTGCCGTCCAAGCGGCAGGTCCTGGAACGATTCTTGTTCTTTCACCTGTCCGAGTCTCGCCCTGTCAGAGAAAGTAGCCGACTGGTGATGACAGAGGTCGAACAGATGTGGAAGAATGCAAGTCTTCCGACTCAAGCTACGCACCGGGCACAAGACAAGCTGGAGAACCTCCATTCTGAGTGGAGAAGCTTAAAGAAATTACGAGCGAGGCGTACCAAAACCCAGATGGACAAGGAGAAGGTCTTTCTAGAAGGTCTGAAAGGCCTGTTCGATTGCGCTCACGGTGATGCGCTCAAAATCATCAAAAATAAAGAAGACAAGCAGTTTCTTCTTGCGCAGCGTGAGCCTGGTCGTCGAGGAACTATAGGACTTGTTGATCAGAAGTATATTAGACAAGAGAACAAAATGACGCGGCAGCGTGAGCAAGAGAAAAGGAAACGAAGGAACCTGAATGAACTCCAGAAGATGGACAGGTCCGTGGTTTTGGAGTCAAGCAGCAGTTCTACAAACGAGGATACTGACAAGGAAGATGAGGTGAATGTCGGAGCAATAGGAGGCGCGTCATCTGCCACTCCCAAGAGGAAAAGATCAAGAGGGTTAAATCAGATTGTTACTCAAGAACTGGCGCAAGCGTTGGGCCGCACAAAGATATCCAATCGCCGGGCAGTCCATGTTATGGCCAATACCTTAGCAGCTGCTGGACAAAGTATGGAGCACTACGCATTGAATCGAGACACAATCCGACTAGCTCGAATGAAATTCCGCCAAGACATCGCGGACGAGCTGAGAAGGTCCTTTTCCCCCACGGTACCATTAACAGTTCATTGGGATGGCAAGCTCCTTCCAGACTTTACAAACAAAGAGAAGGTCGATCGCCTTCCAGTCCTGGTTTCAGGAGAAGGTGTGATGAAGCTGTTGGGGGTACCAAAGCTGCCATCATCAACAGGTCTGGCGCAGGCAACAGCAGTGCATGACATGCTGGAAGACGCAGTTATCTCCCGGGATCGTAGCCATGTCTTTTGACACATCATTAACACCGGTCGCTTGAACGGCGCTTGTCAATTCCTCGAGCAGAAGCTCGGGAAGAAACTTCTCAATCTTGCTTGTCGTCACCACATCGCGGAAATAGTTCTCGAAAAAGTTTTCGAAGCCTTAGTAGCATGCTCTTCGGGACCAAAGATCAAGATCTTTCAAAGATTGGCGGAGGTGTGGCCAAAGATTGTAAAGGATTCGTTTCTTTCTGCTGAGGGAGACCGTGAGGTGGCAGATCGGATGCACGCATTCAAGGAGAAAGTTGCAGAGTTTGTGCACGAGCAGTTGAGATCTCAGCAGCCTCGCGATGATTACCGTGAATTCCTGGAACTCGTACTGCTATTTCTCGGAATAAATCTACCACGGGGAAATCATATTCAAACTCCGGGTGCCCTCCACAGGGCACGGTGGATGGCAAAATGCATCTATGCATTTAAGATCTTCTTGTACCGTCACCAGTTGCGGAACTTGGGGAAACTCACGGACCAGGAGCTCCAGGGTGTTACTGACTTCTGCCTCTTTGTTGCAGAGATTTACGTTAAAGTTTGGTTCAATGCCCCGGTAGCCAGATATGCTCCGCGGTTGGACTTGGAGCTGATACAAAAGCTGGTGCAGTACAGACAAGTTAACCGACGCGTGGCAGAGGCCGCTTTGAAAGGGATCACTAGCCATCTTTGGTACTTAAGTGAAAAGTTGGTCGCTTTGGCCTTTTTTGATGAATATCTCAGCAGCGCGGTGAAAAGAGGCATGGTTGAGGCGCTCAAAAATGAAGAAAGGAGAGTCCTTCGCCTCGTGTGACAATTGATGTGGGAGATGCTGAACATCTTTCTTTGGCAGCCTTTGTCACGAAGAACACATTGGCCTTCTTCCACCTGCTCCAGCTTCCCACATCCTTCCTCTCCAAGGATCCGGAGCAGTGGGAAGATGAAGATTTTCAACAAGCGAAACAGCGCGTCTCTGCCATCAGTGTTGTCAATGATCCCGCAGAAAGAGGAGTTGCCCTAATGAAAGATTTTAACGCTGTGCTGACCACACAGGAGGATCAACAGCAATACGTTCTTCAGGTTGTGGAGCAGCACCGGAAGATGTTCCCTGATGCCAATAAATCCACGTTCATTCGAAGCCAGAAAAATTAGGCATAATTGTAATCTATCAGATCACTACAAGCTATTGCAGTCCTATTTGAGGTTGTTTGAGTCTTATCAGAATCGTTCTTTTCAGTTTTTTGTTTTGTATAACTTTGAAGCTCACTCGAACACTCTTTTCCAATAGCCTAGAGCACAAAGTTCTTTGTGTCTTGTACCACCACTTAAAATAAGATTAGGAACTTGAAATTTGGCAGAATTTGTTTTTTCAATAAACCGAATAAAATGAGCACCGCACATTTTAAATTTTGCGACTTCATTTTTTATTGCCACCCTAAGTCGGTAACGATATAAAATGAATGAAATTTTTGGTTGAGAAAATCTTACCTTGCATGGGTAGTTCCACAGCCCCAAACTTCTAATGATTTCAGTTTGTACGGAATTTTCTTATAATGGACTAACTCGAGGTTCATATCGATACATAGTGTTCTATTTGTGCTGTCTATCCCCACCTGAAGACCAGTTGGGAAGCCTCGCGAAGAAAGGTTGAAATACAAAATCTTGGCACCTTCTGTGTCAGTTGAGAGAAAACATAAATGTTAATTTAATACTCGATAAACAATAATAGAGGATTTGCTTTAACCTCATCCGCGACATCTAAGGTCACATGACGGAGGGGACCTATGACTTTACGTGGGATCGGTAATTGGACATATGTATGTGATATGGTCTAATGAAACCAAAGATAAGGCACTCAAAAAATATTAAGACAAAAGAACTGGCATTTATTTTATCAAAATAATAAGTGCAAAAAAGTGGCACTTTAGTTCGGAACATTGGAAATAAATGGAACATTTTGTTTTAAATAAAAAGGCTAACATTTTATTTCAAAAGGCCCTTAAGAAATGATGAGCAAGTAGTTTAAACTATAAATATGACCCATTAACTTTAATGTTCATGTAATTGAAAGTAATTAACTGTAATTGTATCAATTACCTTGGTTTCCTAATGTAATTACAATTACATTTTAGGGAGTCAATTTCAATTACATGAAAAATTGTAATTACAATCA
Source organism: Bathynomus jamesi (assembly GCA_023014485.1). Lineage (NCBI taxonomy): Eukaryota > Metazoa > Arthropoda > Malacostraca > Isopoda > Cirolanidae > Bathynomus > Bathynomus jamesi. The sequence goes on from JAJOZX010002735.1 coordinate 419,850, forward strand.
ATTACAAATTACAATTACCCCATGCCTGTTGTACACATTACTTTTCCACGTGGCATCAGTCCCATTCGCGGTCCAAAAGTGGGAATTCCAAGCTTAGGAAACGGGGGAAGGTAAAAAGGGACTAACATAATTGCAGGTCCGAGGGATAGTTTCGATGAAAAAACTACCTTCAAGTAGGAAATCTTACCGGGAATGGAAATGAATAAATGAGAAATGCCTCCTTTGAGATTCCCATTTCGGATTGTTTTTATTCTTGGAGCAAAATAAAAAAAATAAAAAAAACCAAAAAAAAAACCACCTACTTTACTTGCTAAAATGAAACGATTTACTTTCGATTATCTTATACTCCGGGTACAACTTAAAGCACATGGAATCCATTCCTCCGTAGAAGTGTTTCGAGTCTCTCCATTCCTCGTCGCTGGCGAGGCAAAACATGCTTTCATCGTCGGTAGTGATAAAGAGCAAAGTCGGTCCATGGTAATCAAACACATGAAGCTTGAACCTTGAGAGAAAGTAATTTTATATTATATCCGAGATTGCCATCTATAAAGCAATCACCACGAAATAATTCTTAACAAATTACGGTGGGATGACCTGTACTGAGCGAAAAATCATTGGCTACCCTTCAAATGATAGCCATTTAGTATACGCTTCGAACGTCCATAGACTCTTTAAAACGTTTAAGAACGTCTAGTAAACGAATCTTAACTCGCTAGGTACGTTCAAATTGTACAGGGCGAACTAAACTGAATAAGACCAACGAGTGAACTGCAATTACTAAGTGATAATACAAAATCAACCTGATGTATCCCTCTGGTAAACTCGGTCTTCCCTTACGAACCCCGGAATATAAATTTTAATACCATTTACTCTTATTTCTATAGCATTTACAAAACTAAGTTTATCACTGTTCTATGGAACCTTTTATTTCTCAATTAAATAAAAATGGTTAGTTTTTATTAAGCAAGTAAAGTTAACATACCTGTTAATGCTTAGTCCATGCTCTTCACTGTTAAATAATGGTATCCAATGAGAAGGGTTGTCAGCAACTATCTATACAAAAAAAACGTACAATATTTAAACGCAATTATGGCTACAAATGAATCATTTAAAGGTTAAACAAATTTAAATACCGGGTGTCCCATTCGAAATGAAAACTTTGAAAGTATGTAATTTTTAAAATATTAATGAAAGAATGTTGAAACTTTGCCAGTTACTACACCATATACACAAGTTTTTGTCATAATGTTTTTTGTTTGTTTCAGATTGAATTATGTTTACCCCATAAGAAATAGCGAAATGTGTTATGGAAGGCTGAGTTGAAGTCGCCTACTCTGGTGCAACGGCGATTCCGTACAACCTTTCACAAGGAACCACCCATCAGAAGAGACGTATATGCATGGACCAAGAAATTTGAGGAGACTGGCAGTGTTCTAAAGGAACACTCTGGAGGGCGAACAAGATCGGAAGATGTTGAACGAATACGCGGCGCCTTTGGTAGTAGCCCGAGAAAGTCCATCCGTCGTGCCAGTGTCGCACTGCAGATTCCTCGTTCAAGTGTGCATGGAGTCGCGCAAGCGGCTGCAGCTCTATCCATATAAGCTTCAAATTGTTCAGCATATAACATGTGAAGATCTTAACAAAAGGAAACGTTATGCTATGCACAATGTATCTAAATGTTATAATTCACATATATCACATGAAACTTTGACATTGACTATTTACTGCGTGAATATTACATTGTTTGCATCATTCAATAAAAAATAATAAGGTTTCAAAGTGGTTTCATTTCGAATGGGACACCCTGTATACTACAAGACTACTGAGAAGGTGAAGAGGAAAAAAAAAAACCACCCAGACACGCGCCGATCGGGTTTCGACGCAAATCACACACAGAGAGAGTCTGACATTATAATGCTTTCATTAAGCGTAAAATTTTTTACCATATTCAAATTCTGAATAGCTATGCATTGCATTGCATAGCATACTTTTTGGAAAAGGCAAAAACTACAACGGTAGATAAAATATTTAATACTTTTAAGTATTTAATCACAAACGATGACGCAAAGCTTCCAAACAATTCGCCTCAGCCTCAGGTAGACTCGCAAAAATGATGAAGCGCCATATTTAAGCTATTCTCTGCTTCACCTCAAAATTAAGTGGTTTTAAATTATAACACGAATGAAAACAATTCTCAAATTTTATGAAAACGCGTCAACTGGATCAGAAAGGTAACTTGGCCATCAAGACGGATTCACCGACCGAACACACGTTAACAATTACAGTATTATACTACAGCTTTCAAATACACGAACAGTGTGATCCCTAAACTTGGACTTATGAAGAAAAATTCCTTGTTTTGCAACAAATTTGCTTGAATTTTAGAAAAACGGATCTTCAAGCTAAAAAAAAATTGCATACATACTACAAATTACAAAACTTTCCAAATATGCAATAGATTTGTACCTTTCAAAATTAAGGTATTTTTCTATAAAGTTCACTTCGACCTTTGGCCAGTGAACAAAAGTTCTTTTCAAATATTCCCTTACCAACTGTTTAATAAACTTGTGGGGATCTCTCATTGACGTGAATGACTCTTTACGGGGTGTTAATGAAGAGGAGTTCTTAATGTATGGAGTCGGCAAAGAACACGAGAGCATCCAAATTAATGCGGGGTGAAGAGCGGCGCAAGAACTTCTACTCGCGCTCTCTAGAACTGGGGTGACGTTATCCTCCTGAAGGTTAACGTTCGTTAATAATTATTTAATTGCAATCACCCGGAAGAACAGAGTACAAGAATTAGATAATTATTATGCCTTCACTTAAATTTAACTATATTTAAATGTATGAAATTTCATTAGGTTAAAATACGAAGTAACGAGTGCAATCCAGTATGGCCCCCTCCAAATTTATTTGGTCGAGGACAAACTGTAAGGACCTGAAAACGGACCCGCCAACCAATGAACTGTACCTGACAATTAAAATTTTATTTTTAAAGTTTGATAACCATAAAGAACCCATAACCCTATCAGAAATAGATCATACAAAAAAAATCAAGAGTATAAATGTAGAACATTTATGCATATACAAGAATATGCTTGTATTATACGCACACATCAGAAATTAGTTCCACGTACTTCTGATGGTGGTGGTGGTATGTTCTTATGAGCACAAGTCATATGATGAAACCTACATAAACTTACCCGATCTCCATTATCCTCTTTCTGTCAGCAGTTTGCATCAAAGATAAAAATGATTAGGCTGACACATACTAAAAACAACGAGGTACATTAGCCCTGTTCAAAAATCAACTTTTTCTTATTTTCATAGGTTTCTGTACTTTTTCCCATGCTTTTTGACCTGAAAAGGCCGAAAATCACAACCATTTTGACCTAGGTTGTTGGGAAGCATTGCCGCATGGAGCTTTAAGTTTTCTGCCTTGGAATCGGCCAAAAGCACCAGTTCCGGGATCCCTTGAATCATGTTTTGCACTATAACCTTTTATCTAAACAAGATAGAGCAACAAAATAGGCTTCAAATTAAAGTGTTTTTAATCCTCTTTCTAACTTATACAATTATGATAGTCTTGGAACAAGAAATGGCACATGGTACATACAAAGATTTCAGAAATATCACAAAATTCGTTTTCTCACACTCAAGGCAGACAAGGCGCCTTATTCATGACACAAATTTGAGATTAACATTTTGTCAAGTCTAATCGATCAAGAAGTGAAAGCATTACATGATGATTAATTTCATAATGACATTTACACAGTCAGTTGTTGAGAGTTGTTTCTTGAAGCTGTCAAAGCGGCGTCTGTTGAACTCCACAGCTTGAAGGAGATAGTCCCTTTGCTTGGCATCTGTTGTTATGACATTTGCAAAGTCGCTCATCATCTTGACACCACGTTCAGCAATGTCATTCACCGCTTTCAGATTCTTAACATAGTCCAATGCTTTTCTGTAGTCCTCATTCTGTGGCCAAGACGTGACAGGTTCCAGAAGCCACTCGGATCCAATGTTCAGTGTGTCCAGCAGGAAATGTGATTCTGGGCCAATGAGATCAACCAGGGTGGTCTTAGCTGTGACTCTCTGGAATAGAGGCTTTCCTGTTCTGAAGCTGTCTGGCTTCTCAGTGGCATGTAACTGGGCAGCAATGTCGTGCTTCAATGTGTCACTCAATCTACTGCTGAACAGGGCAAATGGCACGACTTCCTGCGTCAGGTACCATTTGTGGTTTTCCATCTTATTAAGTACTGCATCAGCAAGCTCTGGGTCAGTTTTCTTGTACTTCAACATGTCCTGGATTAGACTTAGATCATTCACGGGAGCATCTGCAGCAGACATTGACACCATCCATACAGGAGTGTAGAACAGCGCAAGGAAGGTGTTGAGTCTTTCCAGCTTTGATACAGTGTCTTCGTCGTACTCAAGTTGATCTGCAAACATCAGCATTTTCATGGAGTACAGGTTTCTGGCCATCCATCTGGCCTGATGAATGGCGCCTGGTCGACTCCAGTGAATACCTCGAGGAGGCGTTCCTCCAAGAACAATGACTGTCAGTTCAGCCATTTCCCTGTAGTCGGCTCTTGGAAGCCTTTCTGCTGTTAGAATGTCTTGGAGTATTTCTTCACTGTTCTTCTTTTCCTTCAGCCATTTGCTGTTGATAGCCAGCATCTTTGGGTTTTCCTTGGACAAGTCCGTCCAAACATCCTTCAGATGCTCAAACCAGGGATTATCTGGCCCCTTCACCTTCCCAAACAGCTTCTCCCAAACTGCTCCTACTAGGATTTCCAGGATGTGATGTCGACAGGCCAGATAAAACACCTTTTTGTTCAGCATTTTCTCTAGCAGTTTGGCAGCTCCTCTGTGAACTCCACTGTTACTGGATGTAGTGTCAAAAACAAGGGCAGTAACATTATCCGTAAGTTCCCATGTCTCCAGTAAATCCATTGAAGCCTCAGCCTGAGCTGTGCCAGAAGAATTGTCGATGACAGGTACTCCCAATAACTTTCCTTCAGTGTATGAAGGTGGACCAGACACTAGCACAGCTAAAGTCTCTGAGGTACTTCCAGGTTCACTGCCCAAGACATCTTTGAGCAACTTTCCATCCCAGTGTAAGGCAGCGTACTGTGGGGGGTTTTCACAAAACTTGGACATGTGACTCTGGCTGATATTATACCTGGACAGCATTCTGTTGCGACGTGTTGTTGAGGTTGAGATGACGAAGTTATCCAGATCAGCCCCTCCAGCTTTCAAGGTGGCAGAAACCATGGCAGTAACTTGATTGTCTGATAAACCAAGACGATTAGCTGTATTGCAGATGACATCACATTCCATGACCTTCCTTGGAAACGTCAAAGTCACACTAGTCACAGTGTCTTGATGGTGAGAACATCCAGGACGAGGCTGATGGTAATCCATGTCCTCTGTGTTAACGTCGTTGTCAGTTGAGTCACCCCAGGTAATGTCATCCACATGAACAACTGCCTCTTGTTCTGCTGCAGCTGTAAAATAGTACAACATGTTAAGACAGTAATTGTTAAGTACATGCTAAATATCGCAATGGAGTAAAACTTAAAACGTTTTGTAACGTTCAAAGTAATTAGTTTTACCTTGTTCTTGTCTATGCTGCAGTCTTTCATTCCTCGCTGCTTGCTGCAGGGATCTTGTCTCAAAAATCTTGTCATGACCAGACATATGACCTTTCCTCTCAGTCTTTTGGTCTTCGTAGAACCTGATATCCTCATCTTTTCTCTCTGGATAACAGTCTGTTGTTCTGTATTTCCTGGATTGCATCTGGAGCTCCTATATCGAACAGGCTGTCTAATTCCAGCACAAATGCTCCTCTTTTCCTCCAGGGTTACTTGCTCTTCCTTTGTTTTTAACCAGAGCACGATGTTTCTCATGTAGTTTCATGAAGAGCTTCATTGCGTTGTACTTGGTCATTGTCTTGATCCTAGCCATCTGCCAGAATGGGATGATGATTCAACTGTTTCATATGCAAGGTATTGAACCATGGGCCTCCCTGCATTTTCCGGTAAATTCTGAAGATTAAGGAAATACTGGAACGCCTGTCTGTTGGTGGGAAGCTGGGAACCACTGATAAAAGCTGAAGGGTATCCAACCAGGAAAGTTTCAGTGAGAGATCTGGCAGATGGCCCAGTTGACACCTGCCTGTGGACAGTACGTGGAGGTTCTGAGATATCAACTTTGCGCCCACGGAGCTCCCTCAGCTCCTTGCTTAATGCCATTGTGAAGTTGTAACTTGTAGATGGTTTTCTAGATTCTGATTGAGTTTCTGTTGTTTCCTGAAAAATGATAGATAATTATTATTATTATTATTATTATTAATTATTATTTATTTATTATTATTATTTTATTTATTAATTTTATGCTCTTTCATTTGATACCTAATTTGTTGCTCTATCTTGTTTAGATCAAAAGTTAAAGTGCAAAACATAATTCAAGGGACCCCGGAATTGGCGCTTTGGCCGATTTCAAGGCAGAAAATTTAAAGCTCCATGCGGCAATGCTTCCCAACATCCTAGGTCAAAATAGTTGTGATTTTCGGCTTTTTCAGGTCAAAAAGCATGGGAAAATGTACAGAAACCTATGAAAATAAGAAAAAGTTGATTTTTGAACAGGCCTAGCAGGTACATGCATAACGTACAGACTTTAGAACGCACAATGCTATTATGTAGCCTTAGATTCTAAGACTTACTACTGTGAGAACAGTTTCAAAGTGTTCTACTTCACAAACTAGATGCGAAAATCAGAATGGTACGTTCTAAAATTCATATACTTCACTTCTAACCACCAAAACGTTAAATAATTCAGAGTTCATAAACACGCTCAAAAACTGTCCACAAATGAGACAAAATACCTAAAATAGCAAAACCCACGTCATTTTCAATTCAATTGTTTTAACACGATGTTTGCACAGCATAATCTCCATAAAAAAAAAACACATTGGGTGGGGCAAAAAAAAAAAAAAAAAAAAAAACTACAACAAAACAAATTTCCTATACGGTGAGCGGATTTCAAATAAAACTAAAGATTTATTTTTCTTTATGCCACTGGAAATTCTGCATTTACACTATTACTGCATTATCGGCTCGGCGGCGGGGGGAGGGAGGGGACCTTTTAAATCCTTCATATCTCGGCAAATACGGTACATAGAACCATAAAATTTTAGTATGTTAGTACTAGGTAATTTTATGGTTTGTATGCCACAGGGCTGTGGAGTCGGAGAGTCGGGAGTCGTGGAGTCGTGGAGTCGGTCAATTTTGAGTGGAGTCGGAGTCGGAAGTGCATAGTTGGATGGAGTCGGAGTCGGTGCAAATCCTTCAATTATAACCATAGCAGCCTAGGCCTAGGCTATAATTAATAAGGATTATAATTAATTAATTAACATAATAAGGAAATTTAAAAATTTTGTACTAGCAACCCTAAATCTTTTTCAGATTTTTAGATTTCAATTTCATAATTTTGATAAGCATCACTGAAAGAAGATTTAATGGAAGCGATCCTTTTTTTAAGAACAAATTCAGTTTAGGTTAGTACATTTTGTTACGGATGTTTATAATAATACAAAAACATCTTATTAATTTGCTAAACCAATAATAATCTTATTTTGTTTAAGTTTCAATCAGTTTGTATTTTGGGATTTATTGTAATTTTTGAATAAAGAGAAAAAAAGCCATTAAGGCATAGTTACAGCCACTAAGTAACCTGATGAGTCATGTGGTGGTGACGAAATGCCTTGTTTATGAATCTCCATTGGCCTAATAAAGCTAATCTTAATCAATTTGGCCTTAACATTCCGTCGGAGTCGTAATTATACAAGTCAGATTTCTGGAGTCGGAGTCGGCAAATTTTATCACCGACTCCACAGCCCTGGTATGCCATCTTTTAGCATGTTTTAGCGATTTTCTTGAGAAGCTTGTCCAAACTTTTTGCAGTTGGCTTACGTTATTTAAAATAGTTTTAATTATCGCAAGATTTTTCTGGAATATTCGCCATAAATCCAATTTCTCAGCTAAAATGCTAAAAGATGACATACAAACCATAAAATTACCTAGAACTAACATACTAAAATTTTATGGTTCCATGTACCGTATTTGCCGAGATATGAAGGATTTAAAATGTCTCCGACCCGATAATGCAGTAGTGTAAATGCAGAATTTCCAGTGGCATAAAGAAATTTTCAATAAATCCGTGATTTTCATTAGTTTTCTTTGAAATCCGCTCACCGTATAGGAAATTTACTTAGTTGTAGGGTGTGAAAAAAATATTGAAATCTGACCATAACTTTGGATTTTACAGCCAAAGTTCGAGGTATCCCTTCTTTTTTTTTTTTTTTGCCCACCGATATATATATATATATATATATATATATATATATTAGTGGGACTACAGTAGTTGATGAAACGTTTAATATATGTACTCGACTCGAGCAAAATTTACGAGAGAAAAGTTAACATGGGCAATGGGCATGGAGGCGTACATACCATATTCTATTCCTACTACTAATGCAAAAAAACCTTGATTTAACTTTAATGGTTTTAATGCTTTCAGAAGGTACAGTCTCCATCCAACTCCTCACTCTCACTCAGCTTATATTTCTGCCCGGAATCGTGCAAAATCTGTTCTTCGACTCGCCAAAAATTCCTTCATCCGACAAAAGCGTGAAAATCTATCCAATTCTAATTCTTCTCGCTCTTTCTGGCATCTAGCTAAGAACCTCAACAACAACTTTATTTCCTCTTCTTTCCCTCCTCTTTTCCATTTCGACAGTTCAGTTGCCGTCTCTTCTAACAAAACTGAACTCTTCATTCAAACTTTCGCCTACAATTCAACCCTGGACGATTCCGGTCCTGTTCCTCCATCTCCTCCTCCCTCTGACTTTGTCAGAAATTAGAATCTCTTCTAAAGATGTTTTTTCTACCTGATCTGGGTTCAACTCTAGGAAGGCGTACGGTCCTGATGGTGTTTCTCCTGTTGTTCTTAAGAACTGTGCTTCTGTGTGCTGACACACTGCCTAGGCAAACTTTTTCGTCTGTCTCTCATCTGATACTTTTCCTTCCTGCTGGAAGTTCGTTCTCATTCAACCTGTTCCAAAAAAGGGTGACTGCTCTCAACCTTCAACTATCGTCCAATAGCTTTGATTTCTTGCCTTTCCAAAGTTTTTGAACCTATCCTTAATAGGAAGATTCTTAAATACCTTTCTCCTCAATTCTCTTTCAGATCGTCAGTATAGGTTCAGCAAGAGACGCTCTACTGGCTCTCTTGGTCATCCTCCTTTCGGTGAAACTTTTGCTATTGCGCTAGACATATCAAAAGCTTTTAATAGAATCTGCCGCAAATCTTTAATTTCCAAACTGCCCTCTTTCGGTTTCTATCCTTCTATCTGTACCTTCCTCTCTAATTTCCTTTCTGGCCGTTTTATAGCTGCGGTTGTAGATGGCCATTATTCTTCTCCTAAAGCTATTAACAATGGTGTTCTCAAGGTTCTGTCCTGTCACCTGCTCTTTTCCTTTTATTTATTAATGATCTTTTAATTCGCACTTCCTGTCCTATTCATTCCTATGCCGATGATTCCATTCTTCACTTCTCCAATCGCTTCCCAAAGTGTCCCTCACAGCAGTCGCTTCATGATTCACGTAGGAAGGCTATGGGACACCTGACCGATCTTTCGGTTATATCCGATTAGGGCAGAGAAAACCTTGTTGCTTTCAATGCCTCATAAACTCAGTTCCTCCATCTGTCTACTACTCACAATCTTCCACGACTATCCCCTCACCTTCAACAACAACTCAATCCTTCCTCTTAACATTCTTGGCCTTTCCTTTCCCTGTGATCTTTTACACAGGGAATTTTCCCTTGCTCTCTCTTTTCCTGCATAAATAAAAAATATCTTACAGCCTTACATAGGATCCGAACTGCAGGTCGCTACATAATCTAGACGCAGAGGACAGTCTCCCATCCAACTACTATCCGACCCAATGTCGCTTAACTTCGCTGATCAATGGGAAGCGGTGTAATAACAGTGGCTACGACACTGCCTTCTACTTAACGATTATTATTTTTATTTTTCTTCGCATCGAAACCAAAGGACAAAAAGAATATGGTTGCTTCATTTTAAATGTTGTTTACTACAGGTTACGTTTGTTTTATCTGGTGAAGACTTCATTATAATAATTATAATAATAATAATAATAAAACAAGAACTATGTCGGAATGAAGAATCAATGCCTCGACTATATTTGTAACCTTGACCTTTGATGCAGTTATTAAAATTCTTCCACATCACACATCTTGTCATGATTAATGCCTGTATGAAGTTTCATCAATTTATGTTGCACAGTTGCCATAACTTTGGAACTAGGTAAACAGTGATTTAAACCAATGTTTATCAAGTTCCAAAGTTATGGCATGTACCTCCATCTGACTTTTGACCTCTATTTACGACCTTGGCCTCTGGTGCAAAGACCCAATTCTCGCTCATGACAGATCATCTTGTAATGATACCCACGTGTATAATGTTCCATCAATTTTTGTTAAGTGGTTCAGAAGTTATGGCGCAGACACAAAAGCATGACCCCTCCAATTTATTTGTAACCAAAAGTTTCAGGTTGGGTTTTTAAACTGTCTCCAGTAAAATACTCATTTTACAAATATACTCAAAGTAATTTATTAAACCTAGCCCATCATGTAGCTCATTAGAACATGCTTACATAACTTATGCTTATAGTATACTGGATTTAATAGCACACACAAATATAGGCCTTGGCTCTGTATTGATTTTTTTCTCAGATAAAATGTCAAAATGCATAGGGCGTAGATTAAAAATATTGTTTATTTTGAGTGAGTTGGCCCTACAGGCCTAAGGTTAGTAGCCCAGACCAACCCTGCCAGTGTAGGACTGCAAATTTCCCAATTTCATTATTATTAAAATTATTTTAACTACATACCATAGCATGTTTACGGCAGTTAACGAGTTAAAGCATAAAGTGTATGGCACCAGTTTAGAATTTAGATTAGTTTCAGTAGAATCTAAAAGAAGAATGCAAAATTTCCTGAACAAATTTAGTTACTGAGTTAAATAAGCCAACTTGAGCATTTTGCAGCGCGAAAGCACCCGTGAATTAACCTGGGACATCTTTTTCTAGAACGAGTAACACTAGTGTAAAAAGGAATTACGGCTTCGGTTCAAAACGTATTTAAAATAGTACATCAGGGTTCTAAACAGATGAACAAACATTTTAATTCTAACCTCTTCTGTTGAGACATCTTCTGGTATAGTAGAATAGCCCACTGTTAGTGTATGGTTGACGTAGCGATGCATCCACATCACAATTCGCGGACAGTGTTGAGAAATCCAGTTGAAAATATACTTAAGAGTAGTTCTCTCCTTTCCATGCATCTATCATTAATCGTTTGAAATATGAAATACTAACCAACGAAAAGTAATAAATATCTTAACTACTCATATTTCATCAGACATGAATGGTTAATCGCGTTCAATGAGCTTTGATTTCATTTCTTTTCCATTAAGAATTAAGGCCATCTTACGTATTGCATCTCGTGTAAAAATGAAAAAAGGACATGAACTAAATCTAATCGGTGTATAGTATCAAAATCAAACAAACGGGTCACCATTTTAAAAACAGAATAAGAATGACTCTGAAGAGGTAAAATCCTTATATTTTTCTTACTTTGCAAATCTATTTTTGGCTTATACACCGCATTTCAGCAATGATCAAAGCAAGACAAATTAACACATTAGTGCCCAGCATCGTCACTTTACTGATTTTGTTCTGGCTAATGCCAGACGATTTTATTCAATCTCGGGGAAGACCTCTGGACACTAATGGGTTAACCAATAAAAAAGTACACCACAAACTTGGTTTTTATTTTTCTCAATACTTCAGATAGAGTATACCCAAGAAAATGTTTTTATAATCACTTGAAGAATACCAGGAAAGAAAAAATGCAGCTAAATTACTAGGCTAATAATGAATATTATACAGTATGGCTTTCTCGATTAAAGATAAACTTACCACAGCTTTGCATATTGCTGACAGTAGATTATCTGGTAGACAACCTGTATGATGAGCAAATTGAGCTACTTCGTATGAAGATAATACTAGTTCATGAAAATCATTATATGTCACTTCTTCTTTATCATTGGCAAAGACCTTGTTAATGCAAGAAAAAACTACATTAGGTAATGTTCTCCACAAGCAACAACAATGCAAATACGATTCATAGTTTAAGTCTATTAGTGAACCAGCAGTTTGGTATAGCCTAGGCCTAAACTTAGCATGGCTACCTACACCAATTTAAAGATATTTTCTATCTGGAAAAGCAAGTTAAGCTGGCTTATGCTGAGCCAAAGCAAACATACTCTACTTGTCAAGCTATGCTCCAAAACTGAAGCTTTGTTTTTGCTTCAAATATAAAAACACTTAAAAATGAATGAATGAATGATAATTAATGATAATTAATAATACTGATAATAATAATAATAATAATAATAAAAATAATAAATAATAATAATAATAATAATAATAAATAATAAATAATAATTAATAATAAACTGGGGATAAGGTTGAATAACTCCCCCTCTATTATATATATATACAGGGTGGGCGGAAAGTAGCTCCCTAATTTAAATTACATATAAATTATGTATAAATTGTGATTGTATTGTTATATTGTTATGGTGTGTTCTCTAAAGTGGTACAATTGTAACGGTAATCTTTTTTTCTCTAAAGTGTTCTCTTTGTGTTCTCTAAAGTGGTACAATTGTAACGTTCATTTTTTTTTTTCATTTCAGATTGAAGGGTAACATGGCTGAGCCGTTTAACACTGCAGGAGCGTGCCCAGTTGGCGGCACGGTACGAAGTTTGGCAATCTGTCGTTCGAGTTCAAAGATGGTGGCGGGCCATTCACGGACCACGTGCCCAAGTGGACCCGAAAACAATCAAGAACTGCCACTCGAAGCTCATGACCACGGGATCTGTGGCAGATGTTCGAAGATGTGGTCGCCCTTCGACATCCAGGGCCCAGGAGACGGTGCAGGCAGTTCAGGAAATGTTCGCACGGAGTCCACGAAAGTCAACTCGCCAGGCAGCTCGGGAAAGTGGACTCTCCCGCTACTCAGTGCGAACTGTGCTGAAGAAGGAGCTGAACTGGCGTGCGTGGAAGCCGCATTACTGCCAATCTCTCTCGGACGAGGACTGCGACATTCGCATGGAGTTCGGGGAAATCATGCTGGCTTGGCATGAAGACTGGCCCCATCTCTTCCGCAACATCCTCTGGAGCGACGAGGCGGTGTTCCACGTCGGAGGCTTTGTCAACCGCCACAATTGCCACTACTGGGCAGGAGAGGATCCCATGGTTACCGCTGAAAAACGGCAGAATCGGTTCAGTGTAACGGTGTGGTGTGGTATGACCTCAGATCAGGTTGTGGGCCCGTTCCTTCTGCGCAACACCATGAATGCTGAGCGGTACCTTGCTATGTTGCGAAACGAGGTCTGGCCGGTTGTCAGCACATGGGAGAACATCGACGATCTGATATTTATGCAAGATGGCGCCCCTCCGCACTTCGCTCTTGTTGTCCGTGAGTGGCTGGATGCCCACTTCCCTGGGCGTTGGATGGGTCGTCGTGGTCCACATCAATGGCCAGCCAGGAGCCCCGACTTGACACCGTGCGACTTCTTTCTTTGGGGGTGGGTAAAGGAAGAAGTCTACCGCACCAAACCGAGGACATTGGAAGAACTGGAGGACCGAATTCGGGAAGTCATGTCCTCCATCCCGCCGGAGTTCCTGCTAAAGTCAGTGGACGCCATTCCTGGGCGGCTCCAGAAGCTGGTGGAAAGAGTTGGAGCCCACATTGAATTTTAGAGAAAACCTACCATGTATGCCTACCTTTTCATATTATTTCTTCTGAAATAAATGGATAATATACGTATTTTTTTACCAATCCAAAATAGGGAGCTACTTTCCGCCCACCCTGTATATATTATATATATATATCAGTGGCGGCTCGTGGTAATTTTACTTACGCATGCAGTCACATGCATTACAGTGTAGTACATATTAGATAAGCTGTATTTTGTCTTTTATGGTATTCTTATGAGTTATGTAGTAACCGAGGATAGAACCAATATTATTATAATAATATTAATAATAATTTTAACTATTTTTTTAACTTAAATAATAATTTTAAATTCATTGAGTATATTATTTACGCATGCAGTGCATGCCTTGCATTCATTAAGAAGCCGCCCCTGATATATATATATATATATAATATATATATATATATATACACACACAGTATATATACAGTATATATATATATATTAAATAATTGTAGTCCTTTTGACAAATAAACCAAATATGAACTTTCATAGCATTTAAATATTCTGGGCCAGCCATAATTGTGTTAAAAAAAAAAAAAAACACTATGAAACGTAAGCAAATTATTGATTTCCATTCAACTTCTGCAAATGTGTCCAAAGTTGCAACAGTTTGAAGAAAGATTTAACTTGCTTTGCAAATCAGCAACAGTGTCTAATTGTCCTAAACAGGAATAAAGTTAGCAAGCAAATAATTCTAGGAAGTAAGGTCTATTCTTTATGGTGAAACACGACTGTATTCTTAAGCTACATGTCCTTAATTGCACTGCATTTTATTTTAAACAGTTCTTTCTTACTTTTATATAATATTCGAGTTGCTGCGAGTCTGTTAAACAATTTAGATGAACATTTGATTGACGAATAAATGCATCTTTAGATAAAGTCTTATTTTCATAATCTTCACACTCCTCCTTATGAATTCCTTCTTTCGTTAAGAAAAACTCAAACAATTTCTTCCCCACCATTTTGCTTGCTTTCGAGATATATTTCTGTTGGGAAAAAAAATAAATCATGCATTGGGAATGAAGAAATCTAATAAAAAAAACTTCCATTAAATACTAATACTGTACCATGCATTAATTTCAAGCGTAGTCAAACTAAGTACTGAATATAACATCTTGCGCAGCAAGCACCATAACTACCATTTTTTTATTTAAAAAGCTGTAATTTAAAATACAGTGCAACCCATGATTAGAAAAAATAATGCCTCTATTTTTTCCTGAAAATATATAGTGGGGGCAACAAACCAACAATGTACAATTTTCAAACCATACCAAATATCGTGAAAGAACCTAAAATCTATTTGTCACAGTATATTGAATTTGGTTCGGTATCGGCAGAAGATAAAGCTAGTAATAAAAAATAGGGGTGTTGTGGGTATCCACAATAATTCTGACATCCACACTGCACATCTGATTGTGGATGTGATTATGAGGTTATATTCAATATTGCCATTTCAATAAGTTTTAGCCACACTTTGCAGGGTTTCCAAGATATGGGATGCGCATCACAGTATGAATGCTGGCTTCAGGAATCTGCCAACACACAAGCATTGCATCAGAATTTTCAAAACTGAAGTTTTTGTTATTTTGTGACACATTAAACTCCGCAGATATCAAAAAATTACAGCATTCTTAAACAGCTAAGAGCATCACAATTGCAGATGTAACTCGAGTGATTACTTCTAATGAAAAATGAAGACCTGAAACCATACCATATAGCTACAAAGTACATCAAATCTACAGGGTGGGCCATTTTGCTTTATGTAGGGAGGAGGTGTCAAGGGCGAGTGCCTGCAAAAGCCCCCCCCCCCCCCCCCCCCCATAGAAGAAGAAAGCCAAAATCAAGAACAAAAGCTTTTGAGATGCCTGGACACACTGCATTTGAAAGATTGGAGATCATAGGAAGAAATAATATAAACTAGAAAGTCCAGTTACATTTCTTTATAGTATATATGTTCAACCATGAAGCAAAAATGGTTCAACAATTGTTGTACTTTACATACCACACCACACCATCACCCTCGGAGATCCCTGGTTTTTGCTAGCATCCATGCAATGGGGATTTTCTATAGACCAATATCAGCAGTTTTGTTTATTCACTTCTGACACAAAAATTAGCTTCATCTGAGAAAAGAATTTTGCATGGAAAATCAGGATCACACTCATATCATACACTACCTTTCACAGAACTTGGATCTTCCATCTGGGTCATCCTCAATTAACTTCTATAACATTTGTAATTTGTATGGATGCCATCACTTATTTCAAGTGGAACTAATTGGAATAACTTTTTTTTTTTTTTTTTGTGATGTGGTTGGTATATGGGGAACAACTGTTGGACCATTTTTGTTTCATGGTTGAACATGTCAAACATACACAGTCGATCCCCAATATCCATCATTAATTGGCTCCTTGAAAACAAGATAGATAATGAAAAGATGGACAACAAATGATTTCCCATAAACCCAATGTCATAAAGGAGAGTTACATTCTCAGGTCCCCAGGTCTTAAGTATAAAGTGCCTTTAATATTGAAAAATACTTTCTAACATGTTTTAAGTCTTGATATAACAGCACAAGTCTCCAAAAACAAAAATATCAAACATTAAATAAAGCAATAAAAATTAATGTCACAGGTTTCCTGGGCCTTTTACTCAGAGAACCACTCGTGTCATCATTAGAATGCTTAGAGGCCATTGTAAATAAATTTAATAAATTATTTCACCAAATAATAAGCAGAGCAATGCAAGACAACCATCCAGTATTGCAATTCGGAGAACAGACTGAAGGCAGACTTGAAGTTTGCAAGTTTGAGACACTGCCCCAGACAAATGAATGGATGAATGAACAAAATGTGTATCATTTGTCTCAGGGCAAACAGTGCTGGGGATTGAACCCATATTTATTCATGTCCAGTGAAGCATTCCCCACTCACTTATTAACCATTTTTGTGTTTATTTTTAGGAATAATAATAATAATAATTGTTATAAATAAGTAAAACAAAAACAAAAGGGGATTAACTTAAAGTTAAGAAGTGTGAAT
This sequence comes from Bathynomus jamesi, assembly GCA_023014485.1. NCBI lineage: Eukaryota > Metazoa > Arthropoda > Malacostraca > Isopoda > Cirolanidae > Bathynomus > Bathynomus jamesi. The sequence goes on from JAJOZX010002735.1 coordinate 436,825, forward strand.
AAATTTCTGAAAGTACAGAAGAGATGACAGGCTAGGCAACCCATACAGGGGCCCAGTCTGCTCATTCTTTGAATGCCCTCCCCATTGAAAAGGCAACAGAGAAGGTAAATTCTGGCAGGCTTTGGCAGGTAAACAATAATTAACTTTTAATTGAAGAGTTTCTGTAAAATAAAATGGAAAAATTATACTCATGTTAGAAGGTAATTTATTAGTGGTTTATTTTATAAGGCATTTTTCGTTTTTTCTGAAAAAGCAAGGAAGAGGATGGATTTTTCCCTCATTTTATCTAAGAAATTGAAAACACAGCCATATATATACAGTAGCCATCAAATAATGTGGCAGGTCACACAACCCACCACAACATTTGACGTTTCCATTCATACCCTTCCCAGCTGCTAGCCTGTATGGGTGGAATTATAAATATGGCTAATCTAGCATCTTGCCTGGTCCCGTAGCAACACCTTGGAGCTCAGACTGTCATTCCATGTTCATCCAAGCATGAATGGGGAGAGTTGTTTAGTGGCTGATATTCCGGTGCTTGTGTCTAAATTCAAGCATATTTTTCAGATTGTTGTGATCGCTCAGTGTGGCATGGCCCCTAAGTGCATTATATCTCAGGATACTATTAGCCATATATATGCCCTGCATAAGGCTGGTTTTTGTGCAAAAGCTATTATGGAAATGAGGGGAGTCGCTCAAAGAACTTGAATGGTGGCTTCAGTGCTGCAGGGCAGCAGTTGGTGATAAGACACCCACACATTTACCAAAGTCTGGACAGCCATGTAAATGTAGTAAAAAGACTTTGAATGTTATTAAAAGACAGCTGAATGCCTCACCAACAAAAACAGCACATGAAATAAAGGAAACTTATCCTGCATTACTAGGTAATGTGTCCATAAGAACTGTGCAGAGTTATTCACTGAGATCTCAATCTGCAATGGGGAAGGCAGCAAAGAAACCTCTTGACCACCTGCCACAAAACAAAATGAATTAGTTTTGCTGAGGAAATTAAAGACTGGCCTTTGGAGAAAGTGTGGTGCATTTTGTGGTCAGATGAAAGTGTGTTCACAGTGTCAGGTACTAAACAAGGGAAGGTGAGATGGCCCCAGAAATCAGACAGGTTCGACCCACAGTACACCATGAAGATGAAGACTGTAAAGCACCCTGATTCAGTTATGCTATGGGGTTGTTTTCCTTACTATGGAGTGGGTAATTTAATTTTCTTAGAGAAAGGTGTTACCATGAGCAGTGAAAGGTACCTTGATTTATTGTATGACAATCTGGAGGAATGTTTTGACAAGTGAACGCAGAGACGTGAATGCAGGATGGTGCTCCCTGCCACACGAGTAAACAAGTGAAGAGTGGTTTGATTTGTGTGCTCTGGATTAATTTAAAAACTGGCCTGGTAATAGCCCAGACCTTAATCCTATTGAAAATTTATGGTTGATAATGAAAAAATGACTGCAGGATGTTGACACCAGCTCAGTTCTTAAGTTGAACGCAGCCTTAGTGAAAGTGTGGGAGGAGATACCTGCAGAACATTTGCAGAAACTTGCAGGCTTGTTGCCTCATAGGCTACACAAGGTTATTAAGAGGAAAGGAAATACCACAAAGTCCTAAAAGTTGTGTTTTATGAGTGTTATTTGATGTTTTTATGTTGCGCTGCTGTTGCTGGGGATGGTGTATGACTAGGAATGTAAAATTTCGTGATGGGTTTGCATAACCCGCCACAACATTTGACAGCTACTGCACACACACACACACACACTACCAGTCAAAAGTTTAAGTACACCTACTAATTTCCAATGTTTTGCTGCTGAGCTCATGACAAACTTCAAATATAAACTTAATAGGTACTAGAGATGAATTCACTTACCTGGCTTTCATATTGTATGGTTCAGTGCATCTGCCCTATGCAATGTGTTGTAACACAGAAGCTTCTTCAAAATGTGTTAATTTACATCTAGCATGCAACCTAAAATTAATGCCATTAGCTCTACACAAAGGTCCAAAAACAGTTTAAAAGTCTTTACTAGGGTAGTATGTTTCTTCAGGAGTATGTTAATACATGTGTTCAGTTATTAACATGCGCTGCAGGTCTTTACATATAAAATCCTTGCAAAGGAGCTAACTGTGTAGTTTAAGGTATATTTTTGTGTTTCAAAAAGCAAAAATGGGTGCCAAAGCTCAATTAACAACAGAAAAAAAAAGTTGATTGTAACTGAGAAATGAAGGCCAATCACTGAGGAAAATTGCAAAAAATTAAAAGTTTTTGTGAATGTGGTTGCTTGTGCCATTAAACAGTATGAAGAAACTGGTCAAAATAAGGATAGAAAAAGGTCAGGGTGACCAAGAACCACAACAGACTCAGAGGACAAGTATATCCAAGTCACCAGTCTGCGCAAAAGATGCCTCACAGCACCTGAAATCAAAGCCCAGCTGAACAACTCCAGAAGTACAACAGTTTCAACATCAACTGTTCAGAGAAGACTAAGAGAGGCAGGATTAAAAGGACGAACTGCAGCAAAGAAACCAATGCTGAGACTCCAGAACAAAAAGAAAAGGCTAGCCTGGGCTAAAAAACACCAAAAATGGACTGTTGAGCAGTGGAAATTTGTCCTTTGGACTGACGAATCAAAGTTTGAAGTTTTTGGATCCAAATGCAGAGTATTTGTGTGGCACAGAGTGGGTGAAAAAATGAGACAGCAGTGTGTTGTGCCAACAGTGAAGCAAGTGTGATGGTCTGGGGATGTTTCGCAGAGGAGCAAGTTGGAGATCTCCACAAAGTCACTGGAATACTGAACCAACATGGCTATCACAGCATTCTACAGCACCATGCCATCCCATCTTGACTGCGACTAGTTGGCCAACAGTTCATAATGCAGCAAGACAATGATCCTAAACACACTTCCAAGCTGTGTCAAAATTACCTGAAGCAGAAAGAACAGCAACATCAGCTCACAGTTATGGAATGGCCAGCACAGTCCCTGGATCTGAACCCCATTGAGCTAGTGTGGGATGAACTGGATCGATGAGTGAAAGTCAAGCAGCCATCCACTGCTCAGAAGTTCTGGGAACTCTTACAAGAGTGCTGGCAGCAGCTTTCACCAGACTATCTTCTCTCTCTTGTTGAGCACATGCCTCAAATTTGTTCTGCTGTAAATTGCTGCTAGAGG